>PVHY01004161.1:0-97712 GCA_004024945.1 Uropsilus gracilis
AATACCTTCAGGCATCTGGGACAGTATACATCAAGGCTGAGCTATTTTTGCCACCCCTGCTAGAGTCCAATTAAGAGCTGTTCATGTCTTCCCAATGAAGTCACAATGCCCTCTCAAGCCAAAAGTCCAAAGAAGACTATTATCTCTTATACAAAATTTCTCCAGTTAAGTCTTTTAAAAACCTGTTTTCTTTAACTTTTTGTTTAGTTTCATTTCATTTACAGACCATTAAACTACAGCTTCCAGTCATGATGCATTGGTAAGAGAATACAGAGAGGCATTATAGCTGCAGCATGGACAGCCCATTTTAAGCAGCTAAAATTCACATGGCCTGAAAGTCCAAAGTGTGAACATCTCATTCTCTTTTACGTCTATTCCTCAGTGTCCTGCAATGGCCAGCACAATGCCCCATTAATCAGCCTGAAGCAGTTACAGAAGCAAGACCTTTACCCCATTTTCAAAGATCTGTCACAATCCCTTAGAGAGTGATATTGGGATATCATTTACTAAGGCTATAAACTAAATTCCCACTCCTCGCTCAGCAGGTAAGTTTGGGAGGTTTGAATATATAAGGCAATAGATAGGGTTGTCATGGGAACTAGGCCACAAGACTGAGCACCATGACCAAAAAGATCAGGAATGCAGGAGCAGAGACCAGGATATACCTTGTATCAATGGCCAGTAACGAGACCAGACATATCAGCAGATTACTGCTTAAAATAAGAAAGCCTGTGAAGAGTATAAAAGAGAGCTTCAAATCCTTTACATGTGGACATTTATATGCCATCGTGCCTCTTGCTCCCTACCAGAAAACTTAAAAAAAATCACCTTTTCTGTTCTTCTGTCTGATTAAATCTTTCACTCCCACACCTCCTACCTCACCCCAATATTAGACTGCCATAGCTTTAGCTTTCTAAACCCAACTTGTCTCAACCATGTATACAAAATGTTCAACTCAATTAACTGTCAACATGCAGATACCCTGCCTATCAATGAAGCCATAGATAGGTTTAAGGTTAAAACGGTCCTTTAAGGTTCTTAGATTATTATCTTGTGCTTTCCCTCTCTTTTAGCACTGACCATATTTGTATACCCCTAAGGCAGAAATATGCCATTATAACCTCTGTTATAGCTGTTTACCTCTTAGATCATAAACAATATGACACAGAGGTCAATAGACAATATGACACAGAGGTCAAAGAGAGTTCTTATTTATTATTCCATCTCTGATAATAAACTAAAACAATGCCTAATAACAGCAAGAATTTAATAAATATTTGTTGAGTGTATAAATGAAAGAACAAAGCTTCTTATACTTTTTTAATATAGACATCTAGAAGTGGATCCATAGTATGACATTGCTATGTTAGTTTAGGAATTTCAGCTTATATCATATTTTCCAAACTGAATATTTTGAGCATAATTATAACCAAAACAATAATTAAATTTCATTTTAAGAAAAAACTATTTTTTTTTTCTATTGGGGGTTTTGTAATACTTTTTAGGTACATTTTAAGCAAATGGTACTGTACTAACTTAATTCCAAGTTTAAGTACAGCATTGGTTATTGTGTTCACTGAAACTTGGAACTTGGCACAGTTGGTTATTGTGTTCACTGAAACTTAGAACTTGGCACAATTGGTATGACAGAAGATTTTATTCAGTACAAAAACATAAGCATTACACTAAGATAAGGATCTTAGATCTCCACAAAAAGAGCAAAGTATTAGATGGATCCAGCCTTGTGGGAAAAGTTTAGAATAGGAGTAGGGAGGGGAGGATACATAATTGGTGATTTTTGACATTTTTTAAAATATGAAAAACCTGTATATCTTTGTGTTTTCGACAAAAACTATCATCAAATACTATTTTGTTCCTTCTCATTTTAGTTTCTGCCTTATGGTCTATTTGTGCATATTATCATGTTCATAAAACAGTCCATAAAGTCAGACAAAAAGAAGAAAAACCAAAACGCAGTATTTTGCAATTCTCAAGAAGCTAGTTGTCAGGGATGGATAAGGAAATATTTGGGTTAGAAAACTTTGATTTATATGCAACAAAGATTAAATATACCAAAAAAAAAAAAAAAGATTAGATAATACTGGACTCAATAGCTGTGGCACATTTTTTTCTCTATTTCTATAAAAATTCTAGACTACCTTTAAATTTTTTATTTTACTTATTATTAGAGCTAACAGTTTATGTTACTGGGTACTTTTAATCAACTTCTAAAAATATACAGTTAATTTTGTATCCTTCCTTACGGAATTCAATCTATCCTCTCTGTGACGTTAGCATGTGTGATATCCCAATTCTCAAAAAGACCACAAGAGTATAGCAACACAGTAAGAATTAATCTCTAGCAAATAACCATTTAAGAAAAAGTTATATCTATCGCCTTATTAGATTTTCACCATATCTTAAATAACTGAATATAAATGTAAACATTAGCCTGGATACTGTTATCAACAATAGTAAAAGTCAAAATTTAAAGAAAAAAAATTTTAAAACTGGATGACGGGTACTTTGGCGGTAGGTGTAGTATGGCAAGCATATACCTGAATGTGGGCATAACACTCCTAAATTATAGGAGTGCTATAAGACAGTGTTACCCCATTCAAAATAATAAAATAAAATTATTAGTCTCTGTGATTGATAAAAAAGCACACTTATTCAATTTATGCTATAGAATATCTTCAAATATCTTTTCAAACGCTATCAAGTAATGAAAATTTGAGAATAATTAAATTAATATTAAACAATTATTCAAGGAACAGTCACAAGTACTCATAACTTGTTGCTGAGCTAAACATGTATGCTATTGTGAAAGGTGTTATCTGACTGATTGGAATTATGACAATGGAGACATCCAGCTATGAAAGCCAAAATAAAGTGAATTGAGATTTGACCCTTTTGCAAAATGTGTATCTAGCATAAATGACAAGAAAATTTTAAAAATCTCGAAAGAAATTCTCTTCTGTATATCAAAACCAACAAAGGAAGCATTCTTAGCACACATATTCTTAGACCCTAACATCATTCTCTCTTTTTTACTGACAAATCCAGAAAGACAAATGTTCTGATGAGGTTCTCCCATACCCACTACACTTTGCAATCCTAATCTCTGTGCAGGATAAATCTGAAACAAGTTAAAACTGGAGGATTTCTAATTATCTAGGGGTCTGCCTCTTGCAGTCTTGGTTACTTTGGTAAATTTGACTTTCCTCTACTTCAGATCTTTCATTTTTAAATAAAAATAGTAACATAAAATATGTCTTGTCATCATTGTGGCATTGTTGTGAACTGAACTAACTAATATATGTAAAATCCTTAGAAAATTTCTAGACAGAAAACAAATATTTATGTAATATGAATTAATAATGCAAAAAATGAGATTTATTGACTATTTCTTCCTTTTAGTTCTTCTTTATTTTTCTATGCAGAAATGGCCAAATTTCCTGATAAAAGTAAAAATATAATCCCTCCCCATATTGTCATCAAAATGAAGAAAGTCATAGCAGATAGATATATAAGCTATACCAAATCCAAAGACTTGAAAGCTAAAATTTAAAAAAACTTGAATCAAGTAAGAATATTATTCTATTTTTAGTTGTGATACATTTCATTACCAAATATAACTATTAAGAATATTTCATTGCATTTTTATTATTAAAACCTACTGTATCACATCTAACAATGAATGATTAATTTGGCATCATAAACAAAATATAAGAAAAAATTGCCAGTCCTGTTGTATGAAAAGCACAAAAAGATTTAAAGATGATTTTATTTGAATGTGAGTTAACAGCCATCATTAAACTAAATGGAAATAATTTTCAAAAGCATTAGTCATATACTTTCCATCTTTTGAAACATATGAGTCCAAGCAAACATATAAATAAAAATAATCATGAATTATGACATCACAGAATAATTTCCTTGGTTCTTACTTCCTGGGTGAAGACATAAGCAGTTCAGATTATTCAATTAAGTAAATTTCTAGTGTCCTAAATTATTGACACACTTATATACTGAAACCATTTTTCTTGAAATACTTTCAGACACCATTTTTAAAGACCATGGTTCTCACTGTTATATTAAAAAAAAAAATATATATATATATAGTGTCAATTCAATGTAGAAAAATATCATAAAGCTACCTCTGTGTATCATGACAAAACAAAAGGAATTGTTTTTTTTGTTACAAATCAAAGAAGCAAGCAACCACATCTCTAAAGCAGCCTGCTCTCTGAATTAATTTAGCTTATTTATGACTCATTAGACTCTTTTTTTGTCATTGTTCAAGTCACCTCCTGTCACTGTTAGGGTTTTGATGCCTTAGCTTTTTTATTTCAGATTACTATACTGGCAGTCTCCTCAATAAAAGAATGCACTTGAATTACTTCCAATTAAAATAAACAACTTATTGGTGTTACCTTATACATACAAGGGATAAACCCAAGTCTCAACTAATTTTAATAAAATGCTTATCCAGAATGTTATTTTTAATACAGAAATGACAGAAGAAAAGGATATGTGTGTATGAATTATGCTATTGTAATTATTGAATATAAATGAATTATGAGCACTTACTGTGGTAGAGCACATAAAATACACAAAATACCAAACTTTCATCTCAGAACAGAAAAGGGATAAGTAAGTTGATAATACATAGAGCAATTTCTTAGAGGATAGTCCACAAAGAAGGTAACAGTCAAATGAGCTTGCCAGGTAAAAAGGGAGAATTAGTCTGAGAGAATATGGCTTAGATGTTCTCCACCTATAATTTTCAACAACTCGGCCCTTTCCAGCTTCTCCACACTTTCCAAAACACTTAGTTTTGTTTGTTTGTTTGCTTTTTGCCTTCTGAGTAAATGTTTTTAATCTTTTACCTTGTAAACCTAATATAAAAAAATTCTATCTTCATTTTGAATCTGTTATTGCTTAAAAAAACTTTTATAAAAAGGGGCTCTTTAATTTTATGTCGTTTCAAAGTTTTCAAGTGGATGTTATAGTGATTTTGTTTGAATGAATCATAGTAAAATGCAAACAGATAATCTGCTAACAAGTATGCAAATAATCTACTTTAGTGTGTTTTCTCATGTGAAATGTTTGAATAAAATTATCCAACTTTCTGTTGAAGTGATTATATCTAGGCTGTTAGAAAAAATTGACTGGTAATATTATTATAAACTGAAACACAATCTGTTCTTACTCTGCAGGGATGAAGGGTGACAAGAAAAGGTAGACACCGTATTATGTGTAATAACACAAGCAAATATTATCAGTATGAGGGAAAATAAATATAGGATGAAGTTTAAAAAACAAATGTCAATAGAGCAAATTTTCTTCACTCTTCACATACAAATAGGAAAAGATGTCACAGGCTTACTTTTATCAAACATCTGCATGAGAAGGCAGTTCTAGTTTACATTACTTATACGTTGGCTTCTTATTTTCAGCTGAATTTGAACTATAAAAGCTTTAATTTCTAGGGAATGCATTAAATCTGTATAAATATTTTTAGCAAAGACATCACACAACAATAATGACAGTCACATACTGGAGAGTATAAGTAATATGGTTTCTATGTTCACCTAACTTCAAAGAAATTTCCTAAATATTTGTCTAAATTTATTTTCTCTAGACTTTCTTCGTATAACATATTTTTTCCCCACTAGTGCTTTCAATTCTATTTCTTCCCATGGACTTCAATATCAAATACCATTACCTATTTTTTCTCTCGTAATTCTTCAAATTTTTCCTCTTCAAAATGAAATCTCATTTCAACTATATATAGTCATATACACTCATTCATTCACCCTATTTCCAGCATATTCAGCAAATGCCACTCCTTAGAGCTAGTATCACCAGATGTCTCCAATGACATTTTAATCATTATTCATACTGGGCTTTTGTTTTGGATCTTGAGAATTTGGTCATCTTCCCTTTTTTGAAAATTGCATTTTTGTGACTAAACTGTGGTTACCTTTTAGCCATTCTTATTCTTTCATGCTGGTTCTGATCCCAAACTTATCTTGTTCTTTCTCTAATATTCCACTTGTAATTAGAACCCAAGATCATAGTTTCAACTCCTATTAATGTACATTACTGTGATATCTGTATGTTAGGGATCCAATGTAGGTGAAATTTTTTCTTACATTTCAAATTACCAAATACAACTATCTCCAGCTTATTCCCTCCCTTGCACCAACTTATAGCACACCTTTAAGAATGTACTTTGACGGTAGCAATTACGTTGAATGCAATGATTTTATGGTTTTAATTCTGCATTACCCCTTTAAGTTTTCTGATCTTAGGCAACTGACACATATTGCTTAAGTGTAACTTTTCCAATCTGTAAAATGAGAATGACACTAGTTACTATAGGAGTGTTATTAAAAGCCAGTATATAATTTATGCAGATTGTTTGCCACACTGAAAGGTCATTATGTATGTCTTCAGTAACATTATGCACTCCAATTTTAATTATCACACTTATCAACAAAGTATTATTAATAAAAGTAAAATCACTGGGCACAATGTTTGAACAAAGTGATCCTTATGTAAAACATTATTATTCTACAAAACATCTCAATTTGTATATCAAACAAAGTGATAGTTATATTAAAAAGGACAGAGTACTGAGTTTAAAAGTCAAGAGAACTGGATGTGAAAAGTAGCTCCAAAATGTAATAGAACATGAACATAACTCATAACTATATTTTGTGAATATTAAATTATTTACCTATAAAATAAAAAACTTTGACAAACTGAACACCAAAGACCCTAAATTCCAGTGGTTTCATAAGTAGCTAATCTTGTGTTTAAAAATATTGATTCTTTACTTCTTTCCCCTTCAAATTTTTTTCTATTTTATTTTCTCTTTCTAATAAATAAATAAACTACCATCTTCCTGTACACCTATGGTAGACTTTCACAAACTGCTTCAAATCTTCTTCCCTGTCAGAATTTGTAACTACCATTTATCAAGTTCTAAAGCAACAAATTATGATACACAAGCAACCCCTTCTTCTGATAACCTACACAGACAAAATTAAATTTTAATAGCAATTCTGAGCTTGTTCTACTGGTAGGATCATTGGGTGCTTCCCGTCACTATAAAATAGATCCAAGTTTTACAACACATTCTTTAAGGTACTCTAACATCTGATCCCAAATTACCCTTTTGACATTATTTACTAAAAACATCTCTTCAAGCACAAGCTACCCAGCCAAAGAAAAAACAGCAGTTCTCTCTACACATATGTATTTTCTTCTTCTCATATGTTCATATAGTCTACTCTGCCTGCATGTCCTTTCTGATACTGAATGACTACATCACACTTCTGGATGTTACAGGCTGTCTATTTAGGATCCACCTCCCTTATGTCTCTCAATGAAGTAGGCCATGCATTCCCACTGCAGTATTCTCAAGCAGTTGCAAAATCAGGAAAAATTAAGGCCCACTTCCACCTACAAGGATAAGCATTGGTTCATGAGTGCTCATTATGCACACCCCTTCACCTTAGGTGTAAGTCAAGAGTGCACATACATCCTAGGTACGCCAATGAAGGCAGATCTATGAACAGTTTCTTGAAATACTGGATCAGTTTATCTTTTCCAGATTATTATGCACAGCTGTGAGTCAGATTTCACTCCTGGCACCTCTATCAAACAAGGAAAATAGCAGAGCTGATGGCATCAAAAATAGAGCAGAAACTCAGAATAAACAGTATCTGTTCTCTGCTCGTCAACTCTATCAGTTACAAGAACCAATATTTTTCCTGTATTAGTTCACTTATGATTACGATAACTTACTAACAAACAAAAACATTTTAAATTGAAGTATAGAAACATACACTTTATGACCAAATTCAAAGAAAACACATCAGGAGAAACTTTCTCCTTCAAAATCACCTAGTAGTGTAGATGCATTTTAGGTCATCTGTATTCTATCTATTTAATACATTAAGGTGTATAAGGTTTTTGTTTTTTGTCATAGCTTCCTGAAAACACAAGCTCATTCTCTTTAACACCAAATCTATTTTAATTAATCCTGGCATCTTTCACAATGCTTTACAAATTCTAAATATAGGACAACTATTTTATAACTAATTAGTAAGCAAACAAAAAATTAATTTATATTATCTCTTAGAATTCCTTAATAAAATTATAAAAAGGTTATGTTTACACTTTGTCTTCTTTGTACCACAAGCCTTCTTACACAGAACACTAAAATGTTTTCAACATATCCTAATTTTTTAATATTTAAAAGCACTGAAAGTATACAGTAAATATTAAATGCATATTAATATTTTTCATAGCTTCAATATCTATTACATTTTTAATTACTGATTTAAAGCTAAATTGTAAAGAAATAATCCCAAATGGTAGATTTTTTTCAAATCCTACACAATCACTTTTAAATTAAGCATTTTAAAGCTATTAGGTATTGGATATACTGTATCTAAATGAACAATTGAAAATCATAATATGCCATTTGTAGAAACCCCATACCATTATGCTTCTTAATAAATCTAAAGTACAATAATGAAAATATGTTAAAATGCTATCCAGACAATTTTTATCTCTATTGGCTTTCATTATTCCATTTCTTCTATTCACCACCATTTCATTTTACATAAGTTCAATTTTCTTAGATCCATTTGAAAGTGTACCAGATTTTCATTATTCAGCAATAGGCAGACTTCAGTTCTAATTGCTTTGACAGCTTTGCTTTAAATCTTTCATATTCTTATTCATGCTAATCAACTGAACAAGTCTTTGTCAAGCCAGAGAGTAGTGGTGAGACCTTTTATTGAATCAAATGTTATACTATGGTGGGGGATGGGAGAAAAAACAATATTATCTATTCTACAAGTTATTAATAGTGATATTTCAAACAAAGCCCAACCACAAAATAAAATAATACCAAGTGATGAGAAATGAAGGCTATATATATATATATATATATGTGTGTGTGTGTGTGTGTGTGTGTGAATACATATCCTTCATATATATAACATACTTATATATTCATTCAACTAGTAATTATTCAAACCTTCAGAGAAGTTAATTACTAAGACAATCTATATATAAGTAATGAAAAACATAAGCTGTGTATCAAATGTATATTCTATAAAGGTGTTCAGTTTAGATAATATAAAACCAGCTGGTTTAGTGAGATATTGCCTTTCTTTTTAATATTTACAGAGTACTATACATGAAAACTCAAGGTAGTACTGGTTTCAACAACTTACTATTATCACATGCATGATATAGACGGGGGTAATAAAGATGAATGAGTTACAAATACAAATCAAAGTGAACTTCTACATGCTCACAAATGATAACAAATCATGCAACTCTTTCATTTAAAGTGACAAGAGGCAAGGTTTCACGTATGAGTAGGCAAGAACTTAACAAAAGTGGTGGTAGGTTCCCCACAGTGGAGATACTTGATGGAGAGAATCCTAATATATATATACAATTTTAAAAATAATTATAAATGCTAAAATTTTCCCACATCTGCAACTGTCACTAACATTACTATGGAGCCTATCCAAAAAGAACAGGAAGTAGATTTTAAAACACGTACTGATTTTCTATATTTTACTTTGAGAAACTGTATATAGCTCAAGAAGCCATCACAAAAACTGCTAATTTCAGACATTCCAGTTTTTAAACTACATTATACTAAAGTCCTTAAGCAATTGCCTTTAAGTGTTTTTACAGACATAACTAGAATATAGAAATGCATTGACTTATTTTATTCAACTATTTACCTTAGATAATATTTTAAGTAAAGTTCTAAATACTTCAGGACCAACGAAGTTGCAATAACTTCTTAACTGAAGGATTTTTTTATCTTTTTTTAAGTAGACTTGCATTATAAATTATATATGCTCTACTGTACATCTTTTAAAACCAATGTTTATGTTACATTAATATCACCATTAAAAGTTTAACTATCATTTCATAGTTTAGCACATTATTGTAGAGTAAATGAGTTGGTCAGTTTTTTTTTCACTATTAGCCTCTATGACTGGCACCTGTAGTATTGTGCCCTGCCCATGATTGAACAACCCTGAGCCAGGGGGCACATGTGAGCCTTGGGGGAAGGAATAAAAGGGCAGCATCACCCCTAAGGTGAGAGAGCAGGGCAAAGAGAGAATGTGAAGAAATCACCAGAGAAAGAGTGTAAAGATTCCTGGGAGCCTGGAGGCTTGCATGTCTCCCAGCCACCGCACTCTCCTAGCCTCAGCCCCAGGTCTGACCTGCCTGATGTGTCTGTGTAACTGCTAGAACCAGTAAAGAACACATTCCTACAACTGGCAACAAGGATGTTTACATGACAATTGTAAATGTTGTTTTCAAAATTGCCATAGACAAATTATAACAAAGTTATTCATGAGCTCATTTCTAACTCTAATTAGTTACTATCTTCGCCTAAAAGATAAACACTTTTTTAAGGATCACTAAATGCGAGATTGACTAAAGAAATATCTGAATCTATGATACAGCATGAGTTGTCTATCTGTTGATGCTGAGTCAAAAGCACTGCCTCTGTATGAAGGTCAAGTGTATTATTTAATTACCAAAGGGATTTAATTGGATAATTTCACTAATACTAGACTCCCAGTTGCAAGGGACAACTAATGGCTCAAAAGTTTTACAAAAACAACAACAAAATAAACAAATTATTTATGAAGAAGTCATTAGCTTAATTCCTGTTTATATACTGGTAAAGGTGAGGATGATAGATTATGGTCTCTATTACTGACCCCTGCACTACACTTTTTTTGCATGAAGTTGGTCTGTTTACTTAACTCCTCTAATTCTTTATGTCCCCATATGTAAAATGAGGGAAATAGCATCCAATGCATCAAGTTACTATGAGAATTGAGTTATGCATAAAATTCTCATAATAGCAGCTTATTAAACCTCAAAGTGCTATCAGTATTGACCCTTATCTACAATTAAAGGTATCACTGCATTTCTGTACAATCGATGCATAAAGTTCTTAGAAAGTAATTCCTTCTGTTACTCACATATTCTATTAAGGATATGATTTATTTGTAAAACAAATCATCTAAGAGTGACTCAAGAAGTCAAGATTTCCTATTTCTATGTTTCACAAGAGAAAAATATATACATATATACAAACTTGGAAACTGTAAAGTAACAGCAATGAATGTAGGTATGTGTGTGTGTACACATATATATCTTATTTACACACACATATATCAAATTAGAACTGTAAGAACTATTTCAGTATTCTAAGCAAAACCCACACTGTTTTACATAAAAACCTGACCATTCTACAGTCCCAGTGACAGTATGTAAAAATTTCTTTTTCTTTTTTTGATATAGGTCATTCTCAAAGATGAGAGAGTACCTTATGGTGCTTTTGATTTGCATTTTCCTGAAGACAATGAGCATGTTTTCATGTTCCTGTTTGCAAACAGTATGTCTTCTTTGGAAAAGTGTACATTATGCTCTGCTGAACATTCTTTGTGTTGTTTTCTATTTTGTTGAGTTGTACAGGTTCACTGTAAATCTTGGATATCAGGTCCTTGACAACTGTATGAACTGCAAATATTTTCTTCCATTCAAGATGTCTCTTGTTTTAATGGCAGTTTTTTTCCACTTTTATGTAGTCACATTATTATATTCTCTTCACTTTTTTTTTATCTTTGTAGGTGAATCCACAAAGACATGCCCAAAGTCAAAATCATGGAGTATTTTCATTTATTGGTTTCAGGACTTAATGTGTTGAATACAATTTGAAATATTATATATATATACTTATATACCTTGAAATATTATATATATTAAAGTATTACATATAATATGCAAATATATTTAAATACATATGTGATATTAAATATTAGTCTATGTAAATATTATATTATAGTCCCTATATTATCTTGAATTATATATAATTTTTCATGTTTTATATATATAATGTGAGAGGATCATCTGTTTTTATTCTTTTGATATGGCTGTCCAGTTTTACTCTCACCATTTATTGAAAAGACATTCCTTTCTCCATCATATACTCTTGGCATTGTTCTCTTAGATTATCCACTTAAGTGTGACTTATTTCAAGATTCTCAGTTCTATTTCATTGCTTTTGGTGTCAAATCTTATTTCAATACCATACTGTTTTTATTACTATAGTAGTATGATTTGAAATATGGCATTGCAATATTAGTATTCTTCCTCTTTCTTATCAGCATTGTTTTGGCTATTTTGGGTCTTTTGTGATTGCATATGAATGTCAATAATGCACTGTATTTCTTTGAAAGGTATCCTTTGAAAGGTAAACCTTTGAAAGGTTGAAAACTTAACAAGGATTGCATTTAATTTATATTATTTCGTTGGTAAAATAATCATCTTAACAATGATAATTCTTTTATTCCATGAGCACAAAGTATCTTTGTTTTATTTGGTGTCTTCTACTACTTTTAACAATGTCTTAGAGTTTTCATTTGGAATTGTCTTTCATCTCCTTTAGTGTACTATCAAGCATTTTAGTCATCTTGATGTGACCACAAATGTACTTTCTTGATTTGTTTCTAAGTCATTGTCGACATATAAGAATGCAATTGGCTTTTGTAAATTTATTTTTCTAACCTGGTACTTAACTGATTTATTTGTTCAATTTGGCTTTTACTTGTCATTATATTCCCTATGCATATTATCATGCCATTAGGAATAGTGACAACTATTCTTCTTAATACCCAATTTGGATTTCTTTGACAAATTTCTCTTATCTAATTATTCTAACTACTACTTACCAAATTATGTTGAATGTTAATATAAAAGTAGGCATCCTTGTCTTTTATTAGATTTTACAAGGAAAGCTATCAATTTTTTACCATTAAGTATGTTAGCTGTGAGGTTGTCATGGCCTTCATATAATATGTTGAGGTATGCTCCACATGTCCCCAGAAGTGGAAGAGTTTTTATTATAAATGGATGTTTACTCTTATCAAAATCCCCTTGCTTCTATTGATATGGCTGTGTGATTTTTATCTTTCCTTTTGTTAATATGATGAGTTATGCTGATTGAGTTTCAGATGTTGAATCATCTTCATGCTCCTGGAATAAATACCATTTGGTCATGTTGTTTGATACTTTTAAAGTTTATTGTATTCAGTTTGCTAAAGTATTTGTAACTATGTTAGTCAGTGTATTTATCAACAGTTTTCTTTTTGCAATGTCTTTTTCCTTTAGACATCAAAGTAATGTTAGCCTTACTAGTTGTATGTGGACGTATTCTCTCTAAGTTTTACCAAAGAATTTGAGAAAGATAGATACTAGTGGTCTTTAAAGATTTTGTATAACTTACTATTAAAAGTGTCTGCTATGAACCAAAAATTTTGATTACTACTTTAATTTCCTTGCTTATAATCAGTCTGTTCAAGATTTCTATTTCTTCATGATTCAACCTGGGGAGATTATACACTTCTAGAATTAGTACTTTGTTTTTATGTTGCTGTACTTATTGGCAATACAAATATTTATAGTAACTCTTATGATCCTCTGAATTTCTGAGATATCTGTTGATATTCTTCCTCTTCCCACTTATAATTCTATCAAATATTTTTATCATTATGAGTCTCACTATGGCTTTTTCTACTTTTTCTTTTCCTCAAGGAACCAGTATGTAGATTCATTGCTTTTTAGGAATGCATTGCTGATTTCTGTTGGGTTTTTTTTTTTTTTTTTTTTTGCTCTAATTTTCATTTCCTTCCTTCTGGTGCCTTTTGAAGTTTTCATTCATTCTCAAGTTACTTAAAGTAAGATAATTTATTATTTATATGAGATCTTTTTGTTTCATATTTGTTGTTTTTGCTACCATATTTCCTTCTTAGTACCATTTTTTCTGTGTCCCAATTCTGATAGATGGTGTTTACATTTTTGTTTGTCTCCAAATATTTCTTCTTATTAACTAGTTTCAAAAGATCAGTACTGAGTTTTCAAAGTAAATCCATGGACTTTCTAAGGGACCTACAACCTACTGCAATATGAACACTATATTTTAATAGAGACATGCTTATTTGTACATAGTAAGAGACATTAATTTCTTTAACACACAAAATGTGCTTATAACTTAAATTTTTAAAAAGTTAACTATTAAAACTCATTCTTTGAAATAACCTTTTAATAAATTATCTTGTTCAAAAGCACAGACAAACCAATAGTTTAATGCCACATCTTTTTCAGTGTTTTTCCTACTAAGAAAGTCATATTAATATAGCCAGTGAAACTAGCATTTTTGTCTGAATATAAGTATTAAAATATTTAAGTGTTTATGTTTTTTAATATATTGATCTCAGTATCAAAGTTAGAATAATTTGTCAAGGAGATTTTCCAGGATCTTAAGACTCTTTTCCATTATACTGATTTCTTTAAATACTAATGATTTTGAGACATATATCACATATTGGGGGCAAAAAAGGCAAAAGACTCCAACCAACAAGCCAAAAAATGCAGTTTCTGGGGCCCAGATTCTTTCAGATTCATACCACCCACACAGAGCAGCTGCCAGTCACTATTCAATTTAAACAACAAGGTTTTATTAACATGGAATTTTAATAAGGAAAACAGAAAGTCAAACAAAAAATCTTTATTGCCTTAAGTGGCCAGTTATCTTACCCCAGTCACCATTTTTAGTCCAAAAGGTCCCAAAGACATATGTAAGATGGTGCCTTTTTGCCCCTCCAAACCTGAAGCAGGCACATTGCAAAATCATCTTTATTTTTTGCCTCCTCTTTGTTTCTTCTCTCTAATATTCCAAGCTGCTCCACTTCTCCAAGGCTTTTCAAAATTTTCCATCAAATACTAATGCAAAATCAGCTTGAATTTATCCTTGAATTTCTCCAGGTACCATTGAATCCTTGAATTTCTCCAGGTACCATTCCAGGCCACCTTTCTCCAGCACCATACATTTCCTTTACCAGACCCATCCAGTGCTATCTGGCCACATTAACTAGGTTAGCCCTCAGCAGTCCCTGGTCACCTCCAGACTACCATTCAGGCATCCAACTATTCCACTGCCAGCAACTCCCCCACCATGGCTCCTTGCCACCACCAGCTCACTCTTCTAGGGGGCTTCGGCTCCTCTTTACCAGCCCAACATTCTCGCATCTCCCAGACCTCTCTCTTCCCTGGGCCACTTCTGGCCTCCTCCTTTCTTGGGTGCCCTTTTCATGCTTCTCATTACTTCTCATGGGTCTTTCAGACCTTGCCCACCAGGACAGTATGGCGCCCAATACAATTTTCAGCTACACAATTACCAGAGGCTCCGGCTGTTCATCTGACCTAGTCACCTCATATCATATCTAATTCTGGGTAATCTGCTGTATACTCTTTGATGATTCAATAATGACAGTACTATTTTATTATTAGTTTAATTACAGTATTATTTTATTATTAGAAATACTAGATGAATGTTTTAATAAATCATAAGTAACTTCAGATTTGTAAAGCCCATTTCATAATGAAACATTTTATTTGATATTTTAAACTCTAACATAAAATGAAACAACTCATTCCACTACATACAAGCAGTGCAGTCATGACAAGTTGTATATCTTTCCTTTGCCAAAAATAAAAACTGGGAATTAAAAATAATAATCTATCTCATAGGGTTGTTCTACAAGTAAACTGCACAAAAATTGAGCAATCTGTACTGACTTGCACAGTTAATTGTTAAATATAAGCTCTTACATAACATTTTGAAGTTGAATTTTAAAAATCACTAAATAATGACATAGAACAGTTAAGAAAATAAAACAATCAAAATACAAGTAGTAGCCTAGAGACAACCAAAAGAGCACTACAGCGTAACTTCATAAGTTATGAGGCAATGAAAATGAATATTCTTATATTAAGAATATAACATATAATATTAGCTTACTGTAATGTATTAAAGGGGAAGTAATATTTCTGTGCCTTTGAGATTTATAGTAGCAATGAAGTTGACAAGAAAAATCAAACAGATAAGAGCATGGTCAAACCACCACCATTCTTCAGTAATAGGAAAATGATCATCATTAATTTTTAGTGAAATATTTTCAAAGTAGGTTGTTGAAATAGATTGATTATCCTTTAGATGTATAATTATCAAATATTAAGATATTTATGAACATCACAGTCATTCCAAAAATTGTTAAACTGGTTTATCTTATTCAATTTCAGTAACAGTTAAAAGTCAAAAATAGCACTACTAAATTAAATCTCTACCCGATCTCCCTATTATTATATAATTCATATCTTTCTTATGATTACTCAAACCAAGTACAAGTCGACAAACCAGGCTTGCCCAAAAAAGAACAATGGTGTCTGTTTTTTTCCAAGCTAATTCAGATACAATAAGTACTATAAGGACAAATGATTTTAAGAAGAAAGAAATTATTTACGGATCATATCCTTGAAATTGTTAAATTTAAACACGTGAAAAAGTGTATCAGTAAAGCATTCTTTCATGCTCTATAAAAATTTAAAGCCATTTTATATATTAAAATATTCCTCCAATCTTCTATTCTTGCATTCTAGATTAAAATTCTACATCTGTTCTATATAAATGAGATTCAGCTCTTCAAAAGAACAGAAATACAAAAATGTAAAAAATTAGTAGGTTACAGAACCATATATCAAAGAAATAGTTCTCACCTCAATAGTCCTTATACACTACTTTAATGTTTTAGTTGGAAACTTTTTTTTTTTTTTTATTTTAAGCTTATTTTCTATTTAAGTGTTCCCAGGAGCACAATGTTACTTCATAGATACTTAGTAACAGTTAGCTCTCAGAAATGATCAAACTAGGGCCGGGCACGGTGGCTGGTGCCTGTAAGCTTCAGCCTATGAAGCGGCCGGGCCTAGGGATCGAGGTTCGAGTCCTGCCTGGGGCCGGTAGAGAGACCTAGTTCCAAAAAAAAAATAGCTGGGTGTGGTGGTGTGCGCCTGTAATCCCAGCTACCTGGGAAGCTGAGGCTGGGATTGCTTGAGTCCGTGGTACCCTGGGCAACGTGAGCCTGCGGTTCCACAGTCAAAAATAGTGAGACTTTGTCTCAAAAAAAAAAAAAAAAAAAAAAAATGATCAAACTAGGCCATATTCATGATTTCAGAAATCTATCACTTCCTTTAACATCTGTCAATGTAAAAAAAAAAGTGCATCCTAACAATACATTGATAAGTACATGGGACATCATAATGTTAAAACTTTTTGGTCTTAGTTTTAATTTCCATATCTGCAGAATCTGTCTATTTTAATCTTTATTGCACATATCAAACAAAATAAAAGTTGCTGGAATTAGCCCAAGTTAAAGACTTCCAGAGAAATTATTAAATCAGAAATATAAATATTTATAATTTTGTAATTTTGATTGAGACACCACAGATAAAAAATATATTAAGAAAAAATTATAATCAAACTTTAATGACACAATCATTAAAACAATGACTGCATAAAGCTCATAGTCTCCTAGCAGGTTAGACATTTGTGCTCAGTTCCAGAATCTACAGATTGTGAATATAAAAAACAAATCATTTCTAGTACAATAGACATTAAAATGCTAAATAGAGGCATGAGTCCAAGTCTATGCATGCACAATGTGATTCAAGTACTAATACAAATGGAAAAACTTAAAAGAACACAAGCATAGCAATGATATTTTATTATGATGGCAATAATACATAACAAAATGAAAACAAAACTACAATCTCTGCTTCTTTTACACCTATTAGTCTAATTTCATGATATAACTCTTTAATTATTAAGCATTATTCTGATTATGTGAAATCAACATTTACTTAGTTGGTGTTATCCTATGTAAACTTGAAAGGTGATATACTTCTTTGAGACGCTGATTTGAAATCTAATCTGTGCCAATGGGATTGAAATATTTTAAAGATAGATGGCAATGAAAGAATAGAATCAGCATACTGAATGCTATCCAGAAATAAAAGAAATACATTTTAATATTTTTCCTATTACTTGATATGCGGAAATTTATAGGTCATCTTAAATATTCTGATAAAAACTGTTATAGGCAGAAAATATCTTTTATATACAAAAACAAACATAAGAGATTTCAAATCATTAAATTTTACTCAACAAGTAATTTAGAATAGCTGGTCTTTTGTGAATTGAGTGTCAGAATGTAAGAGTAATTGCTGAATGGAACAAATAACTATGTAATTGATCAAAATGACAAAACAGGACATTTGTATTCACAAAGTGGAAACGAATTCTTAAAATATTTAAAATTAAATTTCCCACAGGCATATTACTTAGTGATTACAGTAGTCTGAATATCTGGAACTGATTCCAAGTAATTGTGATGTATAGAAAAGGCAAAAATCCCATGTGAATGTACTGTCTTCTTTAAGAACTTCAAATCACCAAGGTCACCTAAGAATCCAGTTGGAACTGCATGCCTGAAATAATTTACTAGATTCGTTGCAATTATAACCCACTACTTTATAATTTCCTATCCCTCACTAAACAAGCTTTCACTCAGCTGCTTTGTTATGTGCATTGACTGAATCAAAATTCACATTCCCAAAAATCTCAACTACCATATCCAAGGTAGTCACAGTGAAGCCATTATTAATAGCTGGTTGTTGGGTGAATGTTGCAAGAGACATAGGATGACTCACATGTATCATTTTGCATAACACAATCTAATCATCTTCACATCATATAAAGTGGGAAATAGCAAAGGTATGGTCACAGGTTTGAAATCATAATTTACACAATGAGTAGAAGATTGCTTATGCAAAAATATTTCCATGGCAAGAATGTGAACATCACCAATGAGGCAAAAGATGGAAGCAATTTCAGTAAGGCTCTGAGTTACCCTAAAATAAAATTTAAAGAAACAAATCAATGGAACAGCCTAATAAGTAGCTTCTTTCACTTAAAAACAATCTTATAGCTTGGATATCAAAGTGTCCTAGTACGTAATGAATACTATTTTTATTAATATTAAAAGAATTTACAATACTCTCACATATAGTGAGATCTCAGCGAACTGACAGCCAGTATGGACTGAGGCACAGCTCAGGCTAAGTGACTATGAACAATACACAACCTCTCTGAGAATCAGCTAACTCCTCTAAAAGATAAGAAAAATATTTCATTCTATATTAAATTTAATAGCCAATATGAATCCTTTCTAAATATTACTTCTTCTTTCTCCTTTCTCAAAGGAAAATATCCAAAATTTTATATACTACATGAATTTACACACAGTGATTTTCATTTTTAAGAATAGCATCAATGGTTTCAAATATTTATAAATGTACTTTAGCAAAGTCATTAAAATGTATCCAGTTGTTCCCTATTTTTAAAAATACTGCACTAAACTTTTTTCATTGTATTCTAAAACACAAGTAAACAATTTCCTTAATGTAAACTTTGGAGGCAGAACTGGGTGATCATTCAATCTTCATATGGTCAGCTTTAGTAGATACTAAGAAAAGAATTTTCAACATGTTTATAGTGATTTACATTCCCACACAAAAATGCATTCTAAACAATACTCTACATTTCTACCAAAACTAAACAGTGCCAAACCCTAAAGTTCATCACCAAGATTGAATTTCCTCTCTTTTAATCTGTAACTCCCTCATTATTAAAAAGGTTGGGTATATTTTCAAGGTCAATTTCCAGTAGTTTTCCTGTTTTATAAGGTACCAGTTGATATTTTTTTGGTCCCTTTATTTCTATTGCACAGTAGGTCAGAATATTCTTGTGTTTGATTTTGAAAATTTAGCCCGAGTTACTCTTTCTTCTCTGAAATTTTACTTCATTTCAGGGTCTTTTTGAAGTCAAGATATCCTTTGTTATTTATTTTAACTTAATTGTATTTTTTATTGGTTTACAATGCTGAATATGACTAAGGGGTATAGTTTCACACTTTGTGAGATAACTGGTGCCACACTACACCATCACCAAAATGCCTATAAATCTCAACCATAGTCCAATAATTCCCCACCCCTGTTACTTCCCAAGCCCAAGCTCACCTTCTTATACCCTCAGATCTGCAGTCAAATTTTTAGGTTTTGTTTTGATTTACCTTTGCCGCCTCCTTTGTTTTATTTGTTTGCATTCCATATGTAACTAATATCATCCAATATTTGATTCATTTCATTTGCATAATTACCTCCAGTTTCCATTCACACTAGAAAAAGGAATATTTCACCTTATTTTGTATAACTAAGTAATATTCTGTTTTGTGTATATATATATATATATATATAGCATATTCTTAGCCTACTCATCTGTTACTGAGTACTGAGTTTCCTTAACATGTCTATTGCAAATAATGAATAAGGCATGCATGTGCTACCCAAAGTTAATGTTTTCATATTAATTCTTTAGGTCCACACCTAGGAATGGGATGCTAAATCATATACCACATCTATTTTCACTGTTTTGAGATAAGAATTGGAATAGTCTGCTTCCCACCAACAGTGTATGAGGGGACATTTTTCTCCACACCTTTACTGAGACATTATTTTTGGTATTTTTATGAATCAATTTAATTTTAATAGAAATATCAATATTTTCCTTAATTTCCGTGTATCTCTTTTAGGATTTTGATTTTAGGCACTTCTGGTAGTTGCCCTTTACAACTCAAAGATATAAAATACTGTTTAATACTTTATTCTCTAAGTTCTCAGAGATTTTGAAAATCTCTGCACTGACAGTGCAGAGACAGTATATAGTTGAATCTGGAAACCCAGAGAAGAGCCAAAACTTCAGTCAGTCTCCACACACTTTCAATGTAGTCCAGAAATTCTTAATACATAAATACAAGAAATCCTAAAACCTAAAATATTTTGCATTGTGCAATGTATTTTAAAAATATTTTATGTCAAAAAGTATAGTTTTATTAGAAGAAATGAAGAGAAAAGATGCACAGACACAAGTAGGCAGAGTTTAATGTATTCAATAAAAAATCATGAAAACAAAATATAAACTACAAGTGCAAATAAATTCATCCTTACCAGGAAATGTGATGACTCATTCTGTTGTTAAAAGATAAAGAAAAAATTCATCTATTGTGCTTCCATTCATGGAAATAAACTTACTGAATGAATATCTTCTACATATATCTAAATGTAACAAAAATCACACATGTAACCATACTCAGTCCAGCTCTTTGTATAGTTACCTGCTTGCCACTAAATGGGAAAATGGTGGTTAAGAAAAAAATGAATATGATCACTGCTTTTATGGAATTTACCATGTAAGAAAATGAACAGAAAAAAAAAAAAAAAACTAAATCAAATGGTATCAGAGGAGCTCCTTTCTTTGCACACAGGAGAATAAACTGAAAGCTATCCGTAAGAGAACTACACTCAGAGGGGTCATGATTTGGCATAAGATTGGATCATTTTTTGGACATCACCAAGGGAAGGATTCATGCTTCATTAGATGCACAATGAATGGGGAGAAATGCCTGCTGGTTACGTTCTGGGGTAGGGGCCTGCCATACAAACTATGATGCTGCCACTGGGTCAGTGGCCCTGGGACAGATAGCTAGTTGAACAGAGTGAAGACATGCTTGACTGAGAAGAGACACATTCATAGAATCTGAGGTACCTCCAGCAGAATGGACCCTTAGAGAAAAGAGAAAGGAGAGTACGCTGGATTGCACTACCTTTCTCCTCCTCTCAGGTACAGACCTTGTGAAGAGCACCTACAGTGCAGAGGCTGCATATACCAGAATCTGGAAACCCAGAGAAGTGCCACAAACTTGACTCAGTCTCCACACACTTCCAATGAGAAACAGGACCACACACTCTGACTTAGCAACTGCAACACCAGGCCTCTGTACTTACAGAAGTTTGAAAGCATTTAAAGCTTGGAGATTTAAAAACAAAATACTTTTGCCTACTGAAAAAGTAGAAACAATGTAAATCTCAGCATTACTGCTATAGAAGACTTAAAAAAAAAATCCAGGGAAATCAAAAGCAGAAAAATCTGAACAAGGAAACAAAAACAGAAAAGAGAAAGCAGTAGTAGCAGACACTCATACATTTAAATTGACTGAAACACCAATCAAAAGGCATGGATGGCTGGCTGGATCAGTTTATTAGTGACTTCACCATGGGTGTGTTGTGGTAACATATTAATTTATATGAACCACTACCTCTGATTCATACACTGAACATACTTCAATACATACCAAATAATACTTAATATTATCTAATAAATAGAATATTAAATAAATAAGAATAATTTGGGTTATTGTGTAGTTGGGCAGTCAGAAAGCATGACAATTGTCCTTATTATGACAAATGTTTTTAGCATCCAGAGAAACAATAAAATGATTAAAGTTTTAAAAAATGAATATGAGAAAAATAGTTTAAATAATCTCACAAATAACTATAAAATTACAATTACCCAAACTGCTATGAAGCAAAGTGTATGTTGCTATAAATATTTAAAATAGTACAAACCACTTAAGTTTTAAAATTTAGGAAGAAATTGGCTAAATAAAGCTGGAATGAGAGAGCATTTCAGGCAAATGTGTCACACGAAATAGTAAGTTATTCTTTAGTTTTTCTCTTCTTCATCTTCTGAGCTAAGCAACACAGGATTTTTATTTAGTTATTACTATGTACTCAAAAATAAATCTTGCTCTTAAATTCACGTCTGAAACATTAGCATTAGTCCCTAACACATAGTGGATGTTCAGTACTGATTTTAAGTAAACCTTGTTGAATTTCTTTCATTGATATATATATATATGTATATATATACACGTATATATATATATACATATAAATACACACACATACATACATTCTTTGATTCTAAACAACTGAAAACTACGTATAACAAAATTTATCTCCCCCAAAATAGAATTTAGTAGAAATAGTCCCAATCTATGCAACTTACACCACAAATGTATAAACAACTCTTTAACAGTTTTTATAAAAAGTATTTATGATTAATAGGACATGTGAAAATCTTAATAATATTAAAAATACAGGAAATGTATAAATGTGTTCCTCCTCTTTAAGATCAAAGTAGACTAGTGGAACTGCATTTTGCATGTGACTGCATTAATACACCCTACATTCAGGTACAATTAACTTAGTAAATAATGTTAAACACTCATACTGGGGGACAATCAGATATTAACCAACTTCCAGACTTTACTAATGTATTTCCCTTATTTGTCATCACATAGGAGCAAATTCACTTTACAGAAAAATGCATTGCAGCAGAACAACTGTACTTAATTATCTTGTGCCAAATAGGTAGTGCTTACAACTCAAGAGTGCAGCAAAAGAAATTCCCAAGTGGGTTAAAGCCGTAATGGAAGGTTTCATGGAGTTAGGCCTGTAGTGACAGCTGAGATTTGCATAAACAGACAGAATCAAATGCATATGTGACCTGTGAGAGGGTCTCTCTAAGTTACATGACCTAAAAGTAGATCTATACTTGGACCAGCAAAGTGTGTTGAGTTTATAGAGAACTCAAAACTTGGCCAGACAAGTTCCTATTCTCTGGATAGCAAAATGTAGTTTTAGAATGAGAAATACAATTTTTTTA
Organism: Uropsilus gracilis; assembly: GCA_004024945.1. Taxonomy (NCBI): domain Eukaryota; kingdom Metazoa; phylum Chordata; class Mammalia; order Eulipotyphla; family Talpidae; genus Uropsilus; species Uropsilus gracilis. The sequence goes on from PVHY01004161.1 coordinate 23,594, forward strand.
AAAAGCTACATACCAATAAAATCAAGAAAATGCTTACTGTTTTATACTATATGAATATCAAGTCTATCAGTAAGACATGACAATCCATAAGTCAGATCTATCTGAGAATATATTACATCACCTTTGCATAGGTGAATAAAGAGAAAGAACTCTTTAAAGGAATATGTAATGTCAATATTGTGTATCTGAAGTAGATCTTCATATAGTGATGCTAATAATGATCATATTATTTGGCATAATTCCAAATATTTATCAAGGAAAATATTAGCTTTTCAAATTATGAATTTATTTAGACTGGTTACAGAAAAATTGCTTGATTTATCTTTTGACATTATAAATCCTTGCTTTTACATCTATCATTCTTGAATCCATATTATTTTACTGGGTTATAGAAACTAGGTCCCAAAGGGTGGAAAAATCACATGGGAGCAGCTTTTCTTTTTATGTTTCATAATTTAAATATTCCTGTTTGCAAAAACTGAAAAAAAAATACAAAAGCAAGGAGAAACATATGACGTACAGGACAGTATACATGTATATACACTTCAGAATGATGAAGTATAGACGTATAAAATGAATACACCCTACAGGAAAACTACACAACCATTTCCCGTAGTTCATACACTTGGATATAGGGCATTTCTAGCCAAAAGAAAAACTGTAAGCCCTAAACTATTCTTAAAATGCCCTGTAGGCAAGATTATTTAAAGGCACACAATTTACCATCATCATCTAAAAGTGATCAGTAAGTCAATACTACACCAGTAATAAGAGACATTAATCCAAATTTGTTTTAATATGAATATGTATTGTTACTTTGAATAAAGAAAGGTAGGAGTAAGGTGACATGATGAAAATAAGTATATTTCCTCTTCTGAGCAGTCCAGGAGGTCACAACATTGTCTACAAGGAAGAAAACAGATGTCTACCAAGTGCCATCTCACCAAGGACCATGGATAATACAGGTGCTGCAAAGGACACTTGAAAATTTTCAGCAGGACAGGAAGTGTCACCAATTACTACATGAACAGGGCCCAATGACATTTCTTTACTGAATGAGAGAATTCTATCAGCCATCTGGCCTAAGATTCAAAGATATTTCAAAATGTGGATCTAGGCTATGATAATGGAGAGAGCCCCTATCCACAAGTCTTAGAAAGAGAATGTGAAGTGAATGTTCTGAATTCTGGTTTGAAAAATTACTAGTCAGACATGCCTTTGAAATCTATTCTTCATTATCAGCCTGTGCAACAGCTGTTTAACTTCCTCAAATCTAACTTCCTCAAATCAAATCAAGGTATTTATGCCGTTATTCCTAAAGTTTCTCCAGTCCTTTCTTTTTCCCAAGACTTTTAGCCATTATACAATATTTAATTCCAACTTAGGAGTAAATTTTCAGTACATGAGAGAGTAATGAAACAGAACAATGTGCACATAGGTGTGATACAAAACAATGACTAGAAGCAGTTCACCTAAAAAAGGAAGAGATTTAAGTTACTTTTAAGCAGGATAAAATCATAAATTACTGAGGATATTCAAATCACTGATTTAGGTAAGCAGCTTGAAAATAGACTAAAATACAGCATACCTGCCATCACAATCTAGTGGGCATGAAGTACAAGTTAGTGGTAAGTTACAATACTTTAAATGGAGATTTGATAATGGCTATTAGTGGGATTCAGAACAAACTTCCATGAAATTGAAGGAGGCTTCCTTGAATTTTCACTTGAGTACTACTGGAAGTACTCACTGGGAAAAAATAATTGAAGGATAGTAATTCCAAGTCAATAAAAAAGTGTCTGCAATGGCAGGTTCTAGAATTAACAAAAACAAAATATTGCACACAATGTTTGCCAAGAAAGGGGTTCAGAGGTATCTAGTACCCTGGATAGCTCCCTAGTATCTAAGGTGAATGGAGAGGTTGAGGTTTAGCAGATAGGATTAGAAACTAAAGGATCTCTAAGAACCTCAAATTTACTAATCTGATTTATATTCAAATGAAAACTCTTTGACTTTTAAAATATCCATTTGTTGCTTGCACTAGATTTTTGGGACTGTGTGTTTTTGCAACATCATTCAATAAACTTGGAAACTTCTCAGAGAGAAGGCAACTCCTTTCTTGTCTTTGTTAGATAGTATTGTAGGTCTTTCTCCCTTCAGTTCACAGGCAGTGCTTGGACCTGAGATATTCACAATTTTGCCCAAACATGACACATTTTACACAGTTCCTCCAGAACACTTAGACTCTGCCATGAGGGAGTCCTTCAATCTTTCAGAACAGAGACATGCTGATGGACAAGAGAATGGCCCCCCGACAACCAGATTTACACTGTAAGAAATACCACCACAAAGATTTTAACTATAATGTTGCTCTAAGTGTATGTGGCTTTTTTGTTTACCATTTGTATTTTGTGATAGCTCACTTGGTATTATACACTTTATTTTTCAAATTACTCTCATAAGAAGTAAAGTCTTACATTTAAGTAATTCATTCAGTGATGACTATTTTAGTGTTATATTTGCAGATTATAAAATTGAAAATGAAACTAAATACCTACTCCTGATTTGTCTGCTCAATAGTTAGCAGTCCTTTGATTATTTAAGAATCTTGATATAAGAGACCCTTTGACTTTATCAAAGATGCTGTAAAACTTAACCTGAAATAAGCTACTCTTAATTTTCATTGCAAATACTGATTTTGAATTTTGTTTATACATGTTGATCCCTTTTCCTAACCTCAACTGTTGTTTCTGAAATATGTGTCTTTCCCCTTCAACTTTTCATGAAGATCCTGAAGAATAATGCATATCTAAAAGATAGACATCTTATGCATATTTCACTATTCAGATTTAACACTATGGTTATCTGTGTATCTAAAATAAATAAAGAATTACCTAGAATATTGTCATTTACATTTGCATTCACTTCTGTAAGGATTACCAGTTTGTTTTCATTTTTAAATCTAATGTAACTTTCTGATATGTTGTTTGCTACTATTTCCAGAAACAAACAAGTCATAAAAAAGACACGCCTGCAACAATTACAACTCATTAATAGAATAATGTTACCTAACTACCACATTCAGGAAAGAATTTATTGCAGTAAATAGGTACACAAGAATCATGATAAACTGGTCTGAATTTGCTAGATAAAGAAGGTATATCACTAAGACTCCCACAAGAGTATTATTTGATTAGTGCACCTGCTTTAACTAACAATTTTTGGACAAGAGAATACTGCTAGATTTCATTAACAAATGGAAAGAATTAGAGACAGCATCACACCATCTGGTGTATGACTTTTCAGCTGTTCTATTTTCCAAACATATTATATGGAAATAAGGTTATTGATGAAGAATAGAGAAGATCATCTTGAAATTAAAATAGACTAGGAAGAACCAAACCTTAACGGATGTATATTTTGCACATATTTGTATATATTTATAACATTTGGTCACTATATATATATATATATATATATATATATATATAGAAGAGTATGACTAAAAGTAAAAGTAAAAAATAGCACCACAGAGGTTGAGTACTAGAAATGAAATACCTCTCTAAAATCTGACAATAATGAAATAACCAAGAGAGAAAATAAGGGAAATAAGCAGACAGACATAGGGGAGCTGAAAAATTGGGGGATCCAGAGACATAATCTTACTCTTTAAAGAAATAAAGACTTTCCAAAAAAAAAAGGTATACACAAATGTTAAGAGAAATGTTGAAAGTAGATAATTCATCAACATGTAAAGTATTAGGAGGAAAATAAGCTTTAATTAAAAGGAAAAGGCATTACAAGTTATGATATTATGATATTATGATATTAATGGGTTGACATTATGTCCAAAAGTATTGGACTAGAGAATTGTCAATCTTCCTGCTACATAGGAGGGCTTGTCCTGAATCAGGGTCATGGCTAAAACACAAATTAATTGCTAGATGGTTCCAGGAACATAAACATATTCTATGAAATCTACAACAATAGACCACAAATGTAACAGTTAAGCATTTTTTCTCCATAATATTACATATCTACCTTTCTCAGGTTATTTATTGATTTAAACAATTATAAAGTACACCTCTTTAGTTTGTTTAGTAGAAGGCTTCTGTATATAACCAAATTTAACCCTATGATAGTCCATCAACTTCTACAGTATCAGACTTTAAATATTTACTTTGCTAAAACATTTGGACATTAATTAAACCCTGATTTAAATAAAACAAAGATAAAATCCAGGAAATACACTGCCTAACTCCAAACATGGAGAATATCTGCTGTGTGAACATTTTCTGAAAAAAAAAAGACACTCATTATTTAAAGTATACTTTTTTACATCTTAAATTTCTATTAACAGGCAGAAGCTTCTGCCCTAAGAAAACTGTGGTTGAGTGGCATTGCAGGTGCACAATATCAGTACTCCAAAGTGCAACAAGATGCTGATGTCTACCTCACCAAATGCAACGCCACTTCCTCCAAACACCTGAAAGGAAAAAACAGCCTCAAAGAAGATGGTAGCAACTGGGAAGCTAATATAGATATTGCCAAGCCTAGTCTCTTAAACTGGGAATAAAAAGAACATACACCATTCTGAACTTCTTCTGTCTACCTTTCATAATTTTGAGTGAATACAATACAAAAAAAATCAAGGTATGATTTAGATATCACACCATGGACAGTCTGTTATCTCATCTCTAAAATATACACAAAGCAACTTTATAATGTTAGAAGAATTAAATAGCACAACATATGCAAACTGCTTATCATCTAAGAAGTGTTAGCATGGTATAGTCTTTGCTACTGTTTATAAATGAAAACAACAACAACAACAACAACAAAAAAAAACTTCTTCATTTGTCAAGTAGAAAGGAAAGCAATGCCTAACTTCACATTAAGTTCTAGGACTCCCTCTTCCTTTCTTTTTTTTCACTGAAGTAACTTTTTTCTTTATTCTATTCAAATTCTACCTGAAAAAACCCTATTAAATGCCAAAGTAATATATCTCAACATAATAAAAGCTATATATGACAAACCCACAGCAAATATCACCTTCAATGGGGAAAAACTGAAATCATTTCAATTAAGATCTGGAACCAGGCAAGGATGCCTACTCTCATCACTCATTTTCAACACAGTACTGGAAGTACTAGCTAGGGCGATTAGGCAAGAGAAAGACATAAAAGGAATTCACATAGAGAAAGAAGAAATAAAGCTATCATTATATGTAGATGATATGATACTCTATGTAAAGAACCCCCCCAAAATAAAACCACAGAAAAGCTAATTCAAATAATAAATCAATTCAGTTACAAAATCAGCCAGTTACAAAATCAACACACAGAAATCAGTAGCCTTCCTACATACAAAGAATCAGTCAGAATAAGAAATTATAAAAACCTCTCCATTTACTATCGCACCAAAATAAATTAAATACTTGGGAATAAACCTAACAAAGGACTCCCTTTATCTAAAAATCTGTCTAAAAATGTTTCTGGGCACTTCTAATCCTGGGTAGTATAATAATGAACCAATCACACACATATAGGTAAAATTTACATCGCACCAGTTACCACAAGGTAGAGGAACATGAAACTAAAAAATATATATAATAGGTAACTGATGTATCAAAAGAGGTAAGCAAAACATTTCCTTAGAGAAGTGGTGAGTAAGCTCATATCTGAAATAGAAGAGGGCAGAAGGCTCAAGGAGGTAGGGATGAAGGGGTGAGGGAAAGTGAGAGGGACACTAAAAGAGATGTGAGATGTGAACACGTTATCTTTAATGTTTAAAGATGTAGAGCTTTCATCTAAAATGTTTTCAACAATTAAGATTTTGGAAATAATCCATATGGGTGATGCTGCAGTTGTATAGCCAAAATAACTGTAATTTTATACAGAGAAAGGTAAGTATTATTTGCCAAGCAGATGTATATCATATAAGAGTCAACAAAAATAAAGAATGGAGCCAGGCATGGTGGCGCATGCCTGTAAGCGACAGTCTGGGAAGCCGTAGCAGGGGCCAAGGATTGGGGTTCGAATCCCGCGGGGCACATAGCGAGACCTAGTCCCAAAAAATAGCTGGGTGTGGTGGTGTGTGCCTGTAATCCCAGCTACCTGGGAGGCTGAGGTTGGGGATTGCTTGAGTCTGTGGTACCCAGGGCAACATGAGCCTGCGGTTCCACAGGCAAAAAATAGCGAAACCAAGATCAAAATAAAATAAAGAATGGTTGTACAGAAAATGGTCAAACTTTACATACTGTGCATATTTTCTGCTTTATAAGTTATTTCAATGAGTAACAGCTTCAGGTCATTACTGTCCAATTAAAATATACACTTACTACTGTTTCCCCAATCAACAGCAAGCATTGCAGAGAAATTGGGAAAAAAAATCAAGATAAAAATATTCTGATGGGAAGGGTAATACTTTCCAGGCTTAAATAGTTAGACCTTAGTTATCACTGCCTTTTGAGGAAAGTACTTATGCAAAATGCAACATGAGCAGAAGAACATCTTCAGTTTTCATTACAAAATACATCAATTCTCGAATTTCAAATTTCAAAGTGCATACAAATCAAATAAATGACCCCAAGTGATACTTTCTGATTCAATCAGTGTGTAGCAGGTTTGAATTTGGTATTTTAACAAATTCCTAACTGCTGATGCTGCTTCAATCATATTTTTAAAACTACTGTTCTGGGTTAAGAATTTGCCATTAGAAAGTATTTCCTTATAAATGATGTTTGGATTTTATTTAAATATCACAATATAGTTACAGTATTTACCATTTTAATCAGCTTATCAGAACTTAAAATTTATATCACTATATATGTAAATAATGTGAAACCTTACTTTACAGACAAAACAGTATAGAACATAAGTTTAGTCAAAGAGCAGACTTCATCTGTCAATCAGTGCAAATTTTTTAATTTACAATCTTCACAGAATCTAACAATATTTTAACCATTGCTTCTTTTTTTGCCAGTTTATTTAGCATTATAAACTGTATATGATGGAATATAGCCATTTAAAAATAATTGACAACAGTATATTAGTACTGTATCAATTGCAGTTTAGACTGGCCAGTTTTGCTTTTTTTTTTTTCTGTATTTAGTTTAAGCTACACGGAGTAGGTTTCCTTGTTGTTCCCCTCCATCTCCCATGTTTCTTCACTGCTTCTCCCACCCTGGACTTCATGTTTTATTGTTAGCCAACACTCTTGTACAGTGAAGATAATATTGCTGATATAAGTATATGTACTCAATATAAAGCACAGGCTTTGTCACTATCCAACAGGGAAATCACACAGATGCTGTCAATCATATAGAAAATACATTATCAAAGTGATACATCTGTGACATAGAGTCCAAAATCAAATTCAAGAGAGACCTATTACCAGATAGAACAGTTTGTACTCTATCTATATTAGAAATCATCCCACTGCTGCATGAATATGAAATTGGTGATTCAATAGGCTTTCACTTCTGTAATAACTCTTATCTACTACTGTCAACAAAATGTATGTCACAAAATCATTTAATTCAACTAAGTAATTCTCTTCTGTTACTTATTGAAAGAAAATCTAGTATTTGTGTTATTTCTTAATTGTCCTAGAACATACTTCTAGAGTGTCATACTGAGTAGATGGACTCAAAGTTAAGTCAGATGTTTCCCTTTGTGGTATTGGAATAAAGAAGTACATTTTAAACAACTCTGTATTTGCCTAAAAACTTTGTACACAAAGCCAACTAATTTACTTTAGAATATTTACAGAAGAGAACTTTCTCCTATTATTTGCACAACCTATTTACTGGAAAAGTTAAAATGTCTTTAAAATTGGTAATGCAATTCTAAAATCTTTCACCCAGGTCCTGCATCATAGTTCTATGTTCATGGAAAATAATGTAAAGATAAATTAACTACCATGTGGATGCACTCTAATAACTTCCAAATAAAATTAACATGGAAAATGTTATTTAGTGGATTACACATTTTATAAGAAGGAAAAATATTAAACACTCAATGAACATTCTTGACAAATACTATAGGTTTTTTTTTACAATCTCTTTTTTTTTTTTTCATTTAGAGCAAATCTCAAAAGAGTTGGTTAAGGATTTGGTTCCTCTCCTAAGACATCTTGCTATATAAGTGTACACTGTCACTGATACCAAACTAATCACTTTAGTGTAATGCAATGTATTTAAATATTTACAGAAAGTATTCACTACCAATATGTCAAGCATATTGCTTATTGAAAAACAATAAAATGTTAAAGATCTATCTTTCTCAGGTGCAGAAATATTGACAATTCCTATTAATGTGTACAATATACATTAAAAACAGACTCACTTCGCACCTGCACAACAAAGTGCAAAGATTCACTCTGTAATATCTAGACTACATTTTTAATATGTTCACTCCGTAATATTTATATCTACTCCACAACAAATATATCTTCCTATATGTCTTCTGTCCTGTTCTATAATTATATCCTGTACTAGCTTATATTCTCATCCACAACCACTGATTCGATTTATTCTTTAAGATCAAAACCACAGAAGTCTATCTACACTCCGAAAGCTTTCTTCAGACAAAACCCAGTATGAAATGTAATTGTCAAGCTCTGAACTCCTGCAGTCCTCATTAGACATGCAATCTCTCCTTTCCATGAGTTGTTACTGTTCAAGCATGAGCATCTAATTCATCCCAACTGTAGAGTAAGCTCATGAAGGATAGGAAATAAGGGGTTCTCCACACTCCCAAGATAGCACATTGTCCTCTACTGAATCATGTTGAGCAACAAAATATAATAAGGTATTATCAATTTAAAAGTATAATGCATTTTGGATTTTCTATCCCAAGTTTAATATAAACAAGTATCTATACTCTAGCAGGGCATCACTAAAATAAACTATTACTGATTCTCTGACAAAGTCAAAGAATAAAATATTCATAAATAGGACATTTTAATGCTAGCAATAAGGCAATCCATTAAATACATTTTTTTATTTCACATTATTTCATATACTATTGATTCAGTAAAGTTAAAATAACAAGACTCAGTAGTGGAGCACTCAGCTTTTTTTTTTTTTTTAAGTTAACATACAGATGTACCTGCAGCCAATGCTGAGGACATAATTAATTCAATATTAATCTAACTGAATCAAAGTAACAAATTCTTAGCTATATCTTTTGTTCAAAATTAATATTAAAGAAATTTATAGTCTCGTGGGGATAAAGCAGTTGGCATGTTTTGATCAAAATTAGGAGCTTCATAATTAAAAGCAAATGAAGACAAATCACTCTGATAACAGACTAACCATTTACCTCTTTCTTCTCTGTGAAATTATTAAAGGGGTGATTACAACATACAATCTCCATGTTTTTAAAACACTCTGCTAGACAGGCACTTATTGACAAGCAACTTAAAATAATGATATTCTTCCACTTGTACATTCACAACCCCGTCATCATAACCCATAACAATTGGTTGCTACCTTTAAAAGCAATTTGCTAAATTTACTAAAACATAGGTGGCAGACTCTGCGCCAAGTCATCTCTAGTTTGCAAGCTATGTTTTTTGACTACGCACCTGGTTACAAGGTAAAGAGAAACTGAAACTGTTTTTGCAGTCTAGGTTAACAGTATTTGGGGTCTTAACACCTACATTTTAGTGAATCAGTAATCAACATAAAATCTTCTAGGTCTCTACTTCCCTGTACTCTCCAAGACATTTAATAAAACAAGCTTACGGGAAAATGTGTGCGCATTGATTTTAGAAGACTTCTGGAAGAATAGGAATGAAGGATAAGGTACCTTTCAGTGGGAAGGTATTCACCTGTAAAGATAATAGAAATGAAAGCTGTTGAAACCAAACCTTGTGGGTCATATTAAAGACCAGAAAGGTAAGAAGAGTGGAAACTAACAAGTACAAGAAAATATTAACGTGTAAGAGATCAAGGACTTCTAAGAAGCACCGTTTTCTATTACTACTACCAGTAGTAGTAGTAGTAGAAGTTAGTAGTAGTAGTACTAGTAGCAGTAGTAGTAGTAGTAGTAGTAGTAATAACAAGAAGCGATTTTCTGACTTTGCTTATTTCTTATTCCAAGTTCCCACGGAAGAGGAGGGGACAAAAAGCAGAACTGCTCTTAATTCTGAGATGAGAGCAAAAGGAACGGGCAAGAAAGAGAACGGGAGGGGGAGAGTCGTTCAGGCGATACTAAAGGGAACCCCCAGAAATTTCACAACTCTTTGCCGTAAATAGCCTTTCTTCTCACTCTGGATACCTCCTCCCTCACAACAGCAAGGCTCAGCCTCCAAGCGCACAGACGCACCATTCACAAAACCCTCCGTCACCCCTCCGTCACCCCTCCTCCTCGATGGGACCGCGTGTACGAGTGCCTGAAACACAAATCCAAAGATGGGGGGGGGGCTCAAGGAGCCACGGTTTCAGTTCAGGACTGATTTTCTTTTCAGGGCAACCAATGCATTGATTAGTCAGGAGCGCGCGCGCACTCGAGCGCGCGTACACACAGACACACACACAGACACACACACACACACACGCACGCACACATCTCCAGGAGCCCCTGACGCGCCACCACAAAGCAATTTGTTCTCTCTAAGTACCGGGGAGGGTCTCGCGTCGGAGCCAGGAAGCCCGCACCAGAGGACAGGCCCGCCGCGGCCAGCGCCGGCCGGGGCTCGGGCACTGCGGCTCCGCCGGGAGCCCGGCTCCCGCCCCTCCCCCGCCCGGCGCGCGCCCCCGCCACCGCCCCGGCGCCCGCAGCCCTGAGCTCCGGCGCGGCCGACAACCCCTACCTGCGGAACCCGAGCGGCTGGAGCGGGGAGCAGCCTGGAGCGGGGAGCTGCCTGGAGCGGGCGCCAACTCTCGCCTCGCCGGCCGGACGCGCTCTGCAGCGCCCTTCGGGAGCCTGGCGCCCAGGAGCGCAGGCGAAACGGCCCCGCAGCGCGCCGGAGTCTCAGGTCGCAACCAGGGCGCCCGGTCGCCTCCCCCTCCCTGCCGGCCGGCTCGCCAGGTTCCGCGCCGCGCCCGCCCCCTGCGGCCCGCGCCCTGGGCCTGGGCGGGGGCGGCCGGGGCACAGCGCGGTCACCTGCCGGACGGTCATCCCGGCGCCCGCCCTGGGCCGAGCGAGCTCAGCGGCGACGCGACGCGACGCGCTACCCGCCGGGCGTGGGGGCACCGGGGGCATTACTACCTTGAGGGCTCCGCGCCGCAGGTTAAGGCTTCTCTCGGGCACTCGGGGATTTGTGTCTTCGGGGCACGGGGGTGTCTTTCTGGCTCCCTTCCTCTGGCCTCCTCCCTCCCCTTTCGGCTGTTGGGCTCCTTCTCTCCACTCCCAGGAGCAGAGCAGAGCTGCGTGATTTAATAATCCTCGTGCTCCTCCTGCCTGCGCCCGCAGAGCTGCTTTGCTTGAGCCACAGCTTCCCAGTCAGTCATGTTGGAGAGGGGGGGTGGGGTGGAGAGAGAGAGAGAGAAAGAGAGAGGGAGAGGGAGAGAGGAGATAGTGAGCGAGCGAGCGAGCGAGCGAGAGGCGGATTGACAGTCCGTCGGCCACTGTTTGTGGTGAGAGAGCGAAGAGCGAGGCGAGGCGAGGGCAGGGGAGGGACGTGGGGAGGCGCTTCCAAGTGTGCGAGTGCGCGGAGTGCAACTGTGTGGGGTGCGCAGAGTACACCTCCCGGGCAGGCCGCGCTCCCCAGCTGTGAAGAGGGCGGCGGCGAGCTTGGCCTTTTATAGAAATGGGCGGGGGCGAGGGGGTGCTATGGGCTGGGTCGGGGGGCGGCTTCAAGGGCGGTGCCTGACCAACTGCGTCTTGGGGTTACCACGCACGCATACTCGCACACGAACGCGAGCACACCCACTCTGGGCCGACTGCTGAGTTTTCGTTTTAGCGGAAGCCGAGTCTGGCCGCGCTGACTTGGCTTTCCAGCTGGCCCATCCCTGCGCTCACCTGGAGTCCAAGTGCCCTGGTGCGTAGAGAAGAGGGACGAGTGGGAGTCGGAAGCCCTGTGAGACCTTGAGGTTGCTGAAAATGCTGTTACTGTTCCTCTGGGAACCACCAATGTTATCTTTTCTCTTCCAGCTCTCTGGGAGGAAATTGCCAGGTTCTTTCTCCTCTTTTCCTTCTTACACAACCCACTGACATTCTGTCTGGTCTCTTCCCTCCAAGACAAGGGAAAATACCTTACTTTTTTCTTCAAACCAGGTCACACCTCCCAGAAACCTTTCACACAAGTCAGCTCTTCTGTAGCTGGAAACATTGGGACTGTGACCTGGAGTGAAACTTGTTTTCCTACACAAAAGTCCGCTCCATAACGGAGAAATTGCTAACAGAACCAACTATCATTTTGACATCATTTGACAGATGGCTCTCTGGAGAAAATTTGCCAGTTTCAAGATGGTGAAGATTTCTGATGCATGATCCTGTTGCTTACCTAATTTAATTTCCGTTTATCTGCTTTCCCCTTGCACTGCCTCATTTCCTTTTAGGTTTGCACTGGGTGCTGAACTCATTCCCATTCATCCCCTTCAACTCCACTCATATATATTTGTCTTTAGCAGGTAATACAGGATATGGAGTGTAATTCTCTGTGTGCATGTCTGTGTGTCTTTTTCTCAAGCGGGAGATAAAAGAATAAGTTTTCTTAAAGAATTACAGGGAAATCTGTTTACCAAAATCTCCAAAAGACAATAGTGTATCTTTTGAAGGAAATGCTCTAAAAAGCTGTGAATTTTGAGTATATGTATACAACATAGTGCATTACTTGCTCTGCCTAATATAGGAACGTTTGGTATTCCCTAAAGAGAGAATTAGGAAGCAGACCTGTCAAGAAAAGGAAATGATGATGACATGGTTGTACTTACTAATGAAAAATACTCTCTTCATGAAGTCGGTCTTCCATGCCCTTTCCTACCTCCATAAAATGATAGGTGTACCTAGACTTGTTGTGGAAAATGGAGACTGACCAAGCTTATTTCACACAGATGTGACTGTAGAACCCACAGCTTGAGGACTGTGTCGACACATGGTTTACATTGACCTGATTCCAGCATAGGAATGGACTCTGAATGCATGACCCCAAAGGCAGACACTCTAATAGAAACTAAAAAGAATTGTATCACACAAAACAGATTCTGAATGTTTAAAAAGTAAAGTTAAAATGTCAAGCTAACTAAAAGAATTTTTTTTGCAAATAAATACCAAAAGCTATAGTGTACAAAAAACCCCACAGTATATCACTAAAGAACAAAGGCAAATATCCCACTGTAAAGATAGGAAGAGAGTATGAGGAGGTTGTTATCCCAAGGAAGTAAATATGAATTAACAGAAAACATATTTTAAAAAGTCTAATCTGGGTGTTGCAAAGGACCTAGGTTGAGGCATTATAGTGGCCTCTTGATGACCAGCTCTCAAGGGATGAAAATAGTTTCTCCATTCACCATGGCAGTAACATCAGTAAAATGGGCCACATCAAACAGAGCTATCTTGAAATACTTATTTCCAATTCAAAATGGAGTTTATACTGTACCATAGATCTACATATTCTTCTCTTCCAGATGACTATAATTGCAAAGTGGAGTTCACTTTGACATCTGACAGTTTGCTACCATCTATCTGTGGGCATTCTATATGAACACACAAAGCCTATCCCTTGACCAGATCCTGTACATAATAATGAAGAAACGCATGATCAAGTGCTGAAAACCAGATTAGAAGAAAAAGGTGAACACTTAGAGCAAGGACCAATGATAGAACAATTTAGCAAAATGCTCTTTACTGCTAAACACCATTGGTATCACAGACAGTATCACTGACATCATAACAAACGGAACCCTCCAAAAGACAGATGATATCAAAATTCTCAGAATCAAAGAAATATTATCTGTATGTCTCACTTTCCATTTAGAAAATGCAGTCTTGCAATATTAACTAACATATAATTAAAAAATAAATTGTCTTCATTTATTAAAAAAAGAAGTAATCTCATTGATGATGGACACACAGTGTGTGAATCTGTAGTAAAATAATAACAAAATAACAGCATTGACCTGTTATATTGGGAAAAAAAGGAGAATAATCTCTAGCATTTTCTAGGTTGTCTGGAAATAAGAACCTGCAAATAGTACTTAGAAGAAACCTTGCTTCCTTTTTTAACACCATAAAAACATTGTTTTAATCCATCCAATCTACCCCTGACTTTACTTAATTTAAACCCTAACAAGATGCCTGCCCAGATTATAAGGGTCTTTGTCATTTCAAGCAATACTATGTTGAGAACTTCCAGGTTTATGTTCCTAGCGAGGGGTGTTTATGTGTGTGTGTTGTGTGTGTGCTGTGTGTGTGCATACATTTTAAATAAACTACAAATAATCTAACTGGAAATTACCTGACTTCTAAAATGTAAATATGAGTATAAAAAAAGCAAAGTCTACTTTTTTAATTAGTGCTGTTTGTGAGTTTTGTTAAGGGGACAACCATACTTTGGAAGGACAGTGGAAACTTCATGGAGCTGACAAAGAGAAATTAACATTTAAGTGACTAGAAAGGTGGTACAAGGTTGATAACTCAGTTATCACATCATTTCATGACTTTATTAGTAATTCATGACCATTTCCATATCTTCAGGTTTTATTCATGTGCTGGTGCATTATATATTCTTGATATATTTTAACTTTTCACATTAATTTTGTTTCTCCTAGCTTCCCATATCTCATACAAAAGTTTAGAATTCATTGAAATTCCTTAAAAGTGGTTTAGCCTGCGATCAAAAGAGAACAGCAAAGATGGACAAGTGCACAATGGCCTCAATAACATATAGATAACAGCACATCGTAACTTTTTTTGTTAAGCGTTGGAAAACAGATTTCATAATAAGAATGTTGAGATTTAATGTGTTTATGCCCTTCGGAAGAGCTGTTCTCATCTCATTTCTTCAGTTTTACAGATCAGAAAAGTCAAGCTTTCAGATGGTAGGTGGTTAAATTTAAGATATGTCGAGATTAAGTGATACAGTTGGAACTCAATCTACGTTTATCATATACCATTGTCCTTATTGCCTACCATTCCAAACTTCTGATTCAGTTAAAAGTTTCACTAGTTATGCCAGGCATGGTGGCACATGCCTATAAGTGGCAACCTAGGAAGCTATGGCGGAGACCAGGGATCACAGTTCGAGTCCCGCTTGGAGCAACGAAGTGAGACCTAATTCCAAAAAAATATAGCTGGGTATGGTAACACATGCCTGTAATCCCAGCTACATGGCAAGCTGAGGCTGGGGATTGCTTGAGTCCGTGGTACCCTGGGCAACGTGAGTCTGTAGTTCCACAGGCAAATATTGCGAGCCCTAGTCTCAACAACAACAAAAAAAATGTGTCACTAGTTAAAATTTCATTAGAGCTTGATGATTTTGGGGTTTTTTTGTGCTTTTTTTTTTTTTTTTTTTTTAGGTCTTGCTATTTTTGTCTGTGGAACCGCAGGCTCTCGTTGCCCGGGGTACCACAGACTCAAGCAATCCCCAGCCTCAGCCTCCCAGGTAGCTGGGATGACAGGCGCGCACCACCACGCCCAGCTATTTTTTTGGAACTAGGTCTCGCTACAGGTCCCAGGCGGGACTCGAACCGCGATCCCTAGCCCCTGCCACTTCATAGGCTGAAGCTTACAAGTACGAGCCACCGTGCCCGGCAGAGCTTGATGATTTTGAAAGAAACTGATCTTTGGTTATTTCCTTCTATTTATTTCCTTTTACTTCCCTCCTTTTTCCAATGCAAGAGAGCTTTACAAAATGTAATTTTTTAGGATTAGGCAAAAAGTTTTAAAATGTTAACTAATTTGACTTATAGATAAAAAGTTAGGAAACTTTTCTCTAAAGTCCTTATTGAAAAAGATCACTGTCACTGCAAAAGAAAGGTTTGTAAACTAGAGGGGCTGGATTTAAATATGTCCACTAAGCAAATAAACACATGGTTTATTTTAGAACTGTAAATCGATATTTACAATTGGTTTGTCCCCCTATAATTACAGTGTTCAATCATTTGCAAATATGTGATTGTTTTACGGTGGCAGTTCTATATTCAATCATCATCAGTAATAATTTAATAATGACTGTATTGCATATTTAAAAATTGTACATTAAACAGATATTTCAAGGGCATTTGTGGCAACCACAACTAATTGTATTTTTCACACTCTCAATTGCATTCATAATTAGTGAGAACCATGACACTCTGTCAATTACCTTTACATTCAGGTTTTAAATAAAGCCAACATTTCTCACTTAATTTTTTTTGCTTGAAAATATCTAAAACCATTTATGCTAAGCCAAGAATACTCAAGAAAACATGTAACCTAAAACACATTACTGAAAAGTTGATTCATTTTAACTATATATTTTTACATTTGTAGCTATATATACATATTTTTGGTGAAAAAATGTGTACTAGAACCCTTATTTTTAAATTATAATAAGCAATAGTTTATGTTATATAAATGAATTACTCTCTTTTAAGATCACTTAATGTTTCAAGTAGAGTTTCTCACATTGCCATACTTTTGGTACAATTTTTGTTGTGATAGGAAAACAGAAAGTTAATAACTCTTTCCAATTTGTTCATTTTCATCTTTTATGCTTGCTTCTGTTTGTTTCCCTAGTGCATTTAACTGGCAAATTCAATGAAGATTTGGCATTGTACCATTTGATGAAAGCAGAAAAATTAGGTTGCCAATTACATGTGTGCCCCTTATGGGCTCCGAATTCCCACTGAAGTGATGAGCCAAATTAGAAATTCTTCAGTAGTTGTACATAAAAAGTGAAGTGATTGCCTAGGGAAGGTAAATGTGTTCCTGGACCCAATTTTCAGTGGGGAGAGTGGGGAGGAGTAAAGGGGTGTATTCTCCAAATGCATAAGTAATCCTTCAGACACCAGATGGATCCTGACACTACCTAAAGAGCATCAGCTGCCGCTGTGAAGAACTCAGTCCCACATGACTGCAATGACTGCACCCCCACCTTTCAGGACCTGTTCACAACCCCACCTTATCACCTGTTTTTTCTGACTTGGTCTGTATCAGAGGTTCTCTCACTCCTCCTTGGCTTTGTCTATTTACTAGAGTAGATCACAGAATGAAAAGAAACATTTTACTTACTAGATTACTTGCATATAAAATGATATAACTCAAAAACAGAAGGAAAGGGTACATAGTGCAATAGATGAGGAAAGGAACTCTGATTTTTTCTATCTTCTCTCAGAACTTCATTCTCCAATTATCTTCAGATGATCATAAACCCAGAAGCTCTCCATTCCCTATCTTTTCAGTTTTGTGATGTTTTCATCACAAGGCATAGTTGAATAATAAGCATTGTGAATAATTTGATATTCTTATCTTTTCCTACCCAACTAGACTTGATAATTCCAATCTTTTAATCTGATTGACTTCTAAAGCAAAGAGTTCCTATCCTTAGGTGCTTTCTAAGTCACCTTACTAAGTTAACAAAAGACATTCTTATGGCTGCCATCACTTAGAAAATGCCAAGGGTTTTAGGAGCTGTGTGTAAGAAACATGGACAAAGACCAAAATATATAGTTCTTACTAGTGTTATTTTTGAACAGCTAACAATCAGAAAAATCAACAGATATTGTCATATTGGATAGAATCACATTCAGTTATTAGTAGCCCATCAACCTATCATAAGAAAATGTCTCTCAGGGTGAGGCCATTCCAATTTTAAACTGTCTATTCTGCTAGTTTTCAAATGCAGGAATGGGCTCAGCAAACATGACTTAATTTTCAGGCATCTGAAATATTATTATACTAGTTTCCTCACTAAATAACCCATTTATTCATTCCTTTACTCGCAATTATTGTATTCCCTTCTCTCTATTTACACCTAAATTTTTCTTGCTTTGATAAGGACATTAGGTTTGGAAATTGCACTGGTCTAGACTGCAAGGGACATAGTTTAGTGATTGCTTTGTTTTCAATTATCTTGTTCACATAAAGTAGAATTGTGCAGGAACAGAATTAGACTAGCTTTACCAGCAGGAAATATTCACATATTGTTATTTCTATTCAAGGTGTATCTTGCCTCATGATACTCTCAGGAATTTCTATCTGACATAACAGTGTCTTGTTTAGGATTCACCCTGCTTTAGGCACTTGTAGCTGTAACTCTTGTACTCTGACCACCATATCAAAATTGGGTGTGGGAATGGAGGCTTTGAAGTGATATGGGGAAGAAAGTATACCAGTACTTTCTCTACTTCCTCTTATCCAAATCTACTGGAAAAATAAATCTATCCAGCGGACTGCATAATCATATGTACCTTCTCATTTATGTTGAGAGGGATACTATAGAGGCATGAAAGCTAGCTTTATGCTTTTAGCCCTCCTCTACCCACCAATTTTTCTATTGTCCATTCCAACTCTCTGTCAAATTAGGATTCTAAGGACAACCTCTGTGTGCTCATTTTTTGACATTATTGCCTATAAAATATAATCCTTGGTCCACTAATCCACAAGAAAATTGGTGCAATAACTTCTGTCTTGGTTCTTTCATAGTATTCTATTTGTATTTACCATTGAGTTATCAAGTCAGTGTGTAATCAGGACCCATTATTGCCTCCTTCCCCCCATTACAGGGCTACCAGCATCTTATTTTCTAGTTCTGATCATGTCTTTCCCATCAGAGAAGTTACCAAGAGATCACTTGTAGTCTGTCTGTCTGTCTGTCTGTCTCTCTCTCTCTTTTTCTTTAGTTTGGCAGACAGAATGGTTACTGGCAGTTTGTAATTGTGAGGGAGCAAGAGGAGTATGTATAGATTAGTGCATTTCTCTCACTGAAGCATCTCCATGCCCAATCATTTCAAGGAGTCAGGTGATTCAAACACACAGATATATCTGTTTATTCCTCCAAACCTAAGGGGAGTGCTGATGGGCATTGACTTGTCCTACTTCAATGGAACCCTCCAATTCTCTCATTGATCTCCATAGCCCTGTGACCCATACATATCCCTTTAATAAGTCAGGTTTTATTTAAATATATGGCCAGACCTGAACCAGTTAACACAAATATATTTTCCAACCATTCAAATTTATCATCACTGCTAAAAAAACAGTGTCAAGGCTCAGGTGCACAAAAGTGGCATATTGATTATTTTAAAACTGTTTAAGAGATAGCTTAAATTACAAAAGTCTCTCACCTCATCCTTGACCCAAAATAAATCTTCAATATGAAATAAATTTCCAATGTAAAGAGTATGCCATTGCATCATGAGTTTCAAAGGTTTGTTTCTTCCATGTAAGTAACTCTTCACCACATTAGTGTCCAACCAACATATTTCTATAACTTCATTATTTAAAAATTAAACAGTCATTCTGTTCACATCTCTGTGTATAGAAATTAAATTGTCCTTTTTCTACTGTATTTCTGTATGGTTCCAATTTAGTTATTTTCTATCTACTTGAACCTAAAAGGGTAGGTAAAATTTTCTGCCCCCAAAAAGAGCAGGCAATTCAGCCCAAGAGCTAATCTATTTTCACCTTTCTCAGATAGAGTCTTTCCATCTGCTGGTTGCAATGCAGTAGTTTTGCAATCAAATTGCTGTCCATGCATAGTGAACTGCTATCCACAAACCCAGTAGTTCTTTGTTATTGATTGTAGGACATGATACAGTGGCAAGAAAATCCAGCAGGTCTTCACACAGTTGCATTGTCAGGTCTAGGGGGACAAAAAGGATCCCTAACAGGGAGTATGCCCTCCAGTAGTCCCCAGGCAGCAATATTCTGTAAAACTTACTTGCATTTTACTCGGGAACTCTTTGGGACACCGCCATCATGATTCGATTAATTCTTTGATACTACCTTAGACATTTGCATATTTTCATTTTGAAAATTGTGTTATGTTCCTTAATCTTTGAAGCACATTCAGTTAACATCTGAAAGCCAGGCAATAAATATCCCTCAAATAAAAATTCTCATTTCCAAAATTCTAGCAGTCATTGACCAGAAATTTTTTAGTTCCACTCTAAGGTCTATATAAGTCTATAGCACAGATAACTTAACCTCCAAGTCTTCCCGTCTCAATTCTACATTGTATGAGCTTAGGCAGTCTTACTGATTTCTATTTAATATGTCTATTGAAATTGCTTTTAGGATATACATTTATATGTTTTTTTGTTTTGTGAAGCTAGGTAGAGGATTTGTTCCCCAGCCAATTACATTATCCATTTCCAAAATAGAGTCAGTTAAAGGAGATGCAACCAATTCACTAATTAAAACATAGCAATTCTTATCATATAGGCTCTGATATTGTTATGTTCTCATAACCTAATCGTAGTACATATCAGGTGCTTCATTAATGGATTTTGGTACAACAGATATTGGGGGTCATAGTTAATGAGTCCTGGAAACTTCTTTTCTATAACTCCACCACAATTTATTTACTATTGCTTGAAAGGTTTTGGGCTCCCAGTGAGAGGTATTTAGTCAAGGAACACTGGTCTTCTTCAACCAGATCTGTCAGATCTGTTGGTCAAGTTTCTTATAACCTTTGCCTTCATGGTTTTAAATATTTAAACAGACAACTTATTTGAATCACTTCATTATTGAGAGTCAGAATGAGATCCCTTTGACCCACCTCACCTTTGACATGCTCTGTTAAAACCTTTGTTTTAGTCCCATCAATGTCCATTTTAGTCATTCCCTTTCTTAAATATCACTTAAAGACTTCTACCATGCTATGTAGAATACTGTAACTCTATTGTATTTCTTCTTAGTTTAAACACTATCAAATTTTATTATACATCTTAGTCCTTAAAATGTGTAAAATTTGTACAATACTAAGATCAGTCTCTTATTCTGGATTCTGAATTTTATCATTCTCTTGTTAATTAACCTAATGTTTTCATTAGCAATCATAAGACCAAGAAAAGAAGTTGAGATAACAAATTTGATAGTTTCCTAAATATCTTTTGTTTTGCAGCAGTAATTTTATATGAAGTGCTCATGTAAAAAAGTGATTTCCTTAAAAACAGCACTTAAGTTAACCAGGTAATGGACATATTCAGCTGGAGAATATTCCAGTCCATCATGTCAGTACCATAGTTTACATTCAATGTGTATCAGCTACTTTATCTGTAGTGTTCCTCTTAACATTCATAGAGCACAGTACAGAAAGTTCATCTTCTCAGGTTGAACATCCTCACAGTGGCTTTTATCCAGTCCACCAGACTGACCTTTCCATTAGGAATGCTTTGTGGCTGAATCATTTATATCCATCTGTAATTGTTCCATAGTGAGCTGTGACTGTAGGTTCTACATCAACACAGATATATACTTCTATACTTTCAAACGAAAGGAAAAATATTCTCTTATTTGTCACTCTCATGATTAATTACTCAAAGTTCCTCAGGAAGCTAATGAAACCTATACACAAAATATAACAACTCACATTATTCTCTGTGGTTCAACAGTTTATTGATTCAACAACTCCACTTCCCCCAACCCTCAGTTTACGAACTTTTTGTTGGTTACGGTTTCAGAAGTACTTTCTGTTTTCCTTGCACAATTTTTACTTTGGAAGACAATGCAGCAGCAGATTTCAAGACAGTGGTCAGAGCACAAATGTACTGAGATCTGACTTTTGTTTCATATGAACATACAACCCAACATTCTTTTACTTTCATTTAGCTGTTATAGATAACAATAACCAAGAGGCCAAATATTTTGCCTTTTCTTAATTGCCTGCATTTCCTTTCCTAGCCAGAGAATCAATTTGTCAGTATTGGATCAATCCCTAACTTCAATCAACTTTTACCTTTAAAAATGGATTACAACTACCTGTTGGTCTATATCATGGGTAACCATGAAGTCACCAAGGAAACAAACTTATTTAGTCGCTGACCTTCCATAATTTCTATTCCCAAAGCATATGTTTTCATGAGCTAGGGCAATTCTAGCAACTCTCACTTATCAGACATCAAAAAGACAGTTTTCTGGATGTCATATATTCAATATGGAGAGTAGGTTCTTTCACACACACATGCTCCTGCTGCTTTCTAAATACTGTTCCTTGGGTTTTGGGTGAGCTCATTGCACAGGCATGACTGATTAAATCAATTGTTGTTGGTTATTGGTTCACCATCTAGGCTTTTTCCACCACTTAGAGGTGGGGCCTGGGGGTGGGGATGACAAAAATTTCCAGCTTTTAAATCAAAAAGTAGTTTTTCCTGACAAACTATCTCCATTTTTAGGTGGAGGTTCAAAGTCTGCATATTAACATAATAAAAGTCACTTTGATGGCTCTTATCTTTGAGGAAATTGCAAGGGTTTCAGGAAATCTGTGCCAGTAATAGTGATAAAGATTAAAAATATATTTCTAATTATAATCAGCTATCACAGAAGGTAGGGAAAGTTACTTTTTCCCTCAACACTATTCTATGATGAAAATCATAAGATATTTCAGAAATGAATTAAATTTAAAATACTTAGAATATGAAATTTGTAGATGAAATGAAACAATGTATCAAAAATAAAATTAAAATTTGTGTTTTCTTTCTGTCATAGTTATTTTATCAAACTTAATTTTTTTAAACTATCATAATTATATAATTATTATGAAGAAAGCCATTTTGAAACTCAGTGTAGAGAGGAACTAAAATTTGCAAGGAGAGAAACTGACAGCTAAATTGGCACTCTCTGGATTCTTCCACCCCTGTGCACAATTGCAAGACAATTCAAAACAATAGTAACAAGGTTTATTTACAAACAAGGAGAGAACCAAGAGTCACTGGAGCATGAGTGATGTTATCTTACCCCAGTTATTGTCCAGTCTCTAGAGTACTAAAAGAAAAGAAAGCACAATTCCAAGTGGCATCATCTCTGCTTCAAACCTCAAATAGGTGTTTAACACAAAGACCAAGTTTCCAGCAAGCTTTGTTCTTATCAAAGGTACACAGATTCCAAATCTTCCAGGTTCCAAGTTTTCTAAGTTCCAAGTTTACCGGCAAGTTATCCTCTGTTTCAGAGATCCAAGTTCTACTTTTCAAGCCAAAGGACTGCACTATCTCAAAATCTTTCATCTTCCCCAGGGTGGTCAAATTCCAGGGTGCTGACCTTCTGGGCTGTCAGCCATCCTGGGGCCAAAGCCCATGATGGCATCCCCCAACTATGCTTTCTTGTGAATCTTATCCTCCCATACAAGACAGCCCATTGTGCTCCTTTCTTGCCCTCAAGGCATGCTTCATGCAGGCAATTTCTTCTTAGTGGCTTGCCCCTTCCCACCTACAATAGACCCTGGTTCACAGCCTACCCCTGGTTTCAGTTTCTCTCCTTTACTTGAACATATTGGTATAAAAGAAATGAAAAAATTACATATGCTACTAACATTATAGATTTCTCCTGTATTGCAAAAGGTTAATTGTTTTTTGTGCTGATTGTTGTAATATGAGATAGCTCATGGAGCTAAGGAGTCATTCATGGAGATAGAAATTTAAGCTTATACTTGTTTTAAGACCAAGGAATTCTTGAAGAACAAAGAATGTGTAGGACAGTGGAACCAAGGTTAAGTGGTTAAATTGGTCTCAGGCCCTAAAAGCATAAAGGAGAAAATATTTATCTTAATTTTATATTTAGAGACACATTTTATGTGACACAGTCTGGGCAAGTTGGAGCAAACAACTTTGAGTAGAGCTCTAAGGTCAGCTGGAAACTGAGGACATGAGGGAGGGATTGCGTTGACCAGAAGTCCACCAGTGGAAATTCATAGCTCCAGTTATCTTAAAAGACTTACCATATTTCTTGTATGATCTACCCTGTGAGTGGCTTATGAACTTTAACCAGGTTCACATTCCTGTGTGCCAACAAGCTTTACAATTAATGAAAAATTTAACTCTCATACTTGGTCCCCAAAACCTTTAAAATCACTGCCTTTCCTCCTTTCAGGTACATAGATTGAATGTATCAACTACATCCTTGCCAGTTGGTTCATAAACAATCTGATATCTCAAATAGCTGGTGTCGTTATCTGATTTGAACACTTGGGCTAGAAACTACATTGCTTGGGGCAACAGTAGATGATAGGATTGATTCGGCTCTAGCTCAGTAAAGAAGCTAGGCTTGGTGGTGCATGCCTGTACGCGGCAGCCTAGGAAGCCGCAGCCACCAGGGCCAGGGATCACGGTTCGAGTTCCACGGGAGGCAAGTATTGAGACCTAGCTCCAAAAAAATAGCTGGGCATGGTGGTATGCACCTGTCATCCCAGCTACCTGGGAAGCTGAGGTTGGGGATTGCTTGAGTCTGTGGCACCCTGGGCAATGTGAGCCTGCAGTATTATAGGCAAAAATAGCGAGACCTAGTCTCAAAAAAAAAAAAAAAAAAAAAAAAGGAAAATTCAATCTTAATGTAAAAAAACTCTCCTCCTTGAATCAATCTACCAGATACATAGGACATAGTACACAAGCATTTAGATAGAGTTCTTTTTCAGAAATCTGGTGTGGTGATTAAGTTGTACTCAATAAATTGTTTTTTTAAAGCAGAAATTCTAACTAGTGGCAGAACAGCAGGATAAATTAATGTCCTTGTTCTGTGAAGAAAACTAAAGTCCTTGCAGGTCAACTGACCAAAATTTCAGAGCAGAATACTTTGCAGACGCAAAAACCTAGATGACTGGGTCAATATACTCACTACACGAGCTGTCTTTGATCTGGAGGCTACACAGATACTAAGGATTCTTCCCTTGGGAAAGTCATGATAGCAAGACTATTCAAGTGAGGTGTGCACCACTGTCTTTGTGACTGGATAATCATGTGGCAGATTTACAAAATGATCTAATTCTAAGCCCATTTGTTAGTCTGCAAAGATAGGAGGTAAAAGGCATGAAGAGCCACTGAGGTCATTCCAAATATCCAGGGGAGACTATCATGTTTAGATAAAAGCTAAATAAAATTTGAGGAAAAAGAACAAAGGAAAGGAAAAAAAAACTGATATCAGTATTAATGCACTCTGAATATATTCCTTCTATATTCTTTTTCTACAGAAGTAAACTCTATTAAAAACAATGTTTGCAGACATGAAATCAAATGAGTCTTTTACAAGTTAATTCAACAACAGAAACTTTGGCTTATGTGCACAATTTCTCTCTTTTTTTCTATTCCCCAATGTGATAAGTGAGGTCTTTTGCAAAATAACATCAGGATTTCTCACCTTCGCATGAGATAATTTTGCTTGAATATTTTTATTTTCTGATTGTAATATTTAAAAAATTACATTTTCTCCTTTAAATTCATTTGTTGATGTCTACAGATTATATCTAAGGAAATGTTTTTCTTTTTTTAATTGGACTTTTGAGATGTTTTATTATCATTGTCCCCAGGCATCAATATGTCTGTAGGCATTTCATTAAAATAAATAGAACATGACACACTTAAAGATTAATGATCAGTTAGATCATCCCTAAAAATAACAGTGATAAAATCAGAAACTGTATCAATAAATCTATGTATATATTATATATCTGATTAAAATAATAAAAGAAGCATAACAAATTGTAGTAGTATTCTTGTACTACGTAGACAGTAAAAGCAGACAATGTTAGTATAATAATCTAAACCATATTAACCAGTACTTAAGCATGTTGGAAACTGGTCTTACCATCTGTCAGTTTCTATTCTGGCAGTTTCACAAATGAGATCTCTTTTTAACAAAACATCACAGCAGGAGACACAGACATGTGAATTGTAATTAAAATGTGAAAAATGTATTTTTTAGTTTTGCCATTTGTATAAAACTTTAATATTGTGAAATTCTAGACATGAAATTATGAGAAATAAGTCATTTCATTTTGCCAAATCTATGCATTGTTTAGTTAAAATGTTAGCTTCAGTAATGAATGCATATGCTATCATGCATTGAAGTATGTTTTCCTTACATACTGGTTCAGTCAATAATGAGATTCAATTATTTTTTTGCTCATCCCAATGTAGAAGATAAAGAGGAATAATTTGTAATTTTTATGCAGTCTAGGCTTGCTAAGAATGAATGTTATTGCTTTATATTTACTTACCGTTACATTCTATAAATAAGCATGTTAATGAATTCATTCACTTTGTGAAAAAACAAATGGAATATTTAACTCTGAAAAGTTGCTTATCTGTTATATATGGGAGAATAATAATTTCTCAACTTTCTTATCAGTACTAGCAATACAAATAAAACATGCAGTGTATAAAATATAGCTCATATTGATGCTACATATTGCTGTGTACTAATTGCTATATATTAAAGAATTGTTGATGAAATCAATTGTGCAATTGGAATTAGTGGCATATTAAAAGAAAACATTTACATGTAGAAAGATCTAAATTGTAAAAAAAAATCTTATTTTTATTCCCCATCTTCAATATCTCAGGTTTTTCTAGAAGTTTAAGTTCATATAAAGCTAACAAGAATTTTTAAGATTTGTAATTATGGTGTGTGTGCATGTGTGTTATAACATATTCAGTCACTTTCATATCCCTAACTTAGCTCTGGGGTAGAATACTTTTCACACTGTCACCACTTCCACTTTTTCTTGAAATTTTAACTGCTCCTTCAACTGGTGCAGGCTTTTGTGACTCCTTGGACCATCAAGTATGGTGAAAATGATATCATAAAATTTCTTAGATAATAACATGATTATCACTTTGGCTTTGTTCTCTTGGGAAGACTGCACTGGGAAACTAGCCACCTGCTCTAAGGAGTCATGCAGACTACATAGACTTGCTTAGAGAGAAACTGATGCCCACAGCCATGATCATCATCTGATAGACTCCCAGAGACAGACAGATTTACGCTCGGTGTTAGAAGTAAATCTTCAAGTTCCAAATCCATCTACTCTTGCCAGCCATACAAAACAGAGTTAAATTGTATTCAATTTTTATTTTTTACTGCTGAATAACAGATTATGACAAAGTGACTTAAACAGCAATGAATTCTATCTCAACTCTGTAAGGTCAGAATTCTGGCAATGCGAACTAGTTCTCTACTCAACATCACAAGCTGGAAATCATTTTGTGTTCTCAGCTGAGTTCTCATCTTTAGTCTGTGGAGCATAAATCATCTTCCATGGTCTCTCTAGTTGTTGGCAGAAACCACTTTCTTGCCATTGCATTTGGAAACACGGTTTATCTTGAGAATCTGAATTTGTTCCAGCTGACCCCCAGTCGATACAACGTTGCTTCCCAATTGCCAATACTCTTGTTCTGTGATTTGAAGCACGTCCTTCGATGAAGTGGCAACAGACTCTTAGGTTTCTTTCTAGGTGAAACAATTCCTATAACAAATCTTTCTTTCTATCTCGCTAGAGACATATTTTATTTTATAACTGTATTTTATATTATATATAATCACTTTATAACTAATAAATGCCTTATTCTCCATCATTCATATTAGTTCCACTTCTCTGAAAAAAACACACACTTACAATGAGTTATTTTGTAAAAAGAATAAAAAAAGTATGATAGGAGAAGATTCAAAAGTTGCAATCGTAAATTAACATAATTTTAGCACCTATTTGAAAGATTTGTTGTGTTTATATTCTGGGACACTACAGTCAGTGCTCAGTTTTCATTTGGAATATTCTCCCGATACATTCTTAGCCTTCTTTACTGAATTCAACTCACCTCTAGCTGAAGGGCTCCAGACTCTCTTTCCTATTTACGCTCAACTTTTGAGGGAGTTCATTTAATTTTAGAGTTTTGGTGACACTTGATGATTGATGGCTTCTGAGTTTGTATATCTAGCTCTAAACTGCTAACTTATGTCTAACTGCCCATTTGACATCTCTGTCTGTATACAAGAAACACCTCAAACTTAATGTATACCAAGACTTGTGAATTACTCTCAAAACTTACTCTGTAAGAGGTCTTCCCCATCTCAGTTAATGGCAATTCTATTTTAAATTGTTTATTAAGTAATACTGGTTTATAACATTGGATATGAATGAGGAACATAGGGTCACACATCCACAAAGGTATGTTATCACACTGGTCCAACACCAAAACCCCAATATTCCCCATCACAGTCCATTGATCTCACTCTTCTCTTCCAGGTTCCCCCCCCTAGTAGCTTCAAATCTGCAGTCAGATTTCAAGGATTTGGTATAGTTATTTTTTTTCTGTTCCTTTATTTATACCCTATGTAAAAGTGAAATCATTCACCATTTCTGACTTATTTCATTTAGTTCATTTACCTACAGTGCCATCTACATTATTGCAAATGGACAGATTTTCTTTTTTATATCTAAGTGATTTTTCATTATTTAGATCACATATTCTTAATCTACGCAACGAATCTTATGCACTTACATTGTTTCATAACTTGACTATGGTAAACAGAGTTGCAGTGAACATGGGAAATCACACAACCTTTCAAATAAGTATTTTTGTATTCTTTAGGTAGATATCGAAGAGTGGAATTAATTACTGGATCATATGGTAAATCTATTTTTCATGTTTTGCAAAACCTCCATATTATTTTCCATAGAGACTGGACTTAGCTACCTCCCCATCAACAGTGTAACAGGGTTCCTTTTTCTCCACACCTTCACCAACAATTTTTGTTTTTATGTGAGTCCTTCTTGTGTGTTTAAGTGGTATCTCGTTGTTGTTTTTACTTGCACTAGTTTGATAATATGTGTGATGATTAACAGCTTTCATAAACCTACTAAGCATTTGTGTGTTATTTGTAAATGGGTCTAATTAGCTCATTTATCTATTTTTTGATTGGGTTATTTATTGGCACATTGAGTTGAATGAATTCTGTTTATATTTTGAACATTAACCTTTTTATCAAATTCATGATGTGAAAATAATTAATTTTTTTTCTCTTCTATTTTAATGATAGTTGTTTTACTGTGCAGGAGCTTCTTAATTTGAAATAGTTAATTTGTTAATTCTTGCTCTTATTTCCTTTGTTATTATAATTGAGTCCTAAAAGGCATCCATAAAGTCCAATTCATGGAACATATTGTATATGCTTTCTTCTATGAACTTTATGATTTTGGTCTTACATTAAAACCTTTGAATTGAATTTTTGGAGTTACAGTTTCATTATTTTCCATGTGGCTGTTAAATTTTTCCTATTCATTGTTGATGATAAGGGAACAGACTTTCCTGTATACATTTTATGTTCTTGGTTTCTTCATTTTAAATTAGTTGTCCATATGTGTGTAGGTCTATTCTTTCCACTGTTTTCATTGAAAATATTTGGCCCATTCTTAGTTTTTCTTTTTCATTTCTAATGCATATCTAATATACTAGCAATTCCTCTTGGCTTTCTTCTCAGTAGAGCATTCTATTGCTGCTCAAAATGTCCACTGCTATGACCTAGATTAAGTCACTATCATCTTTCACTGAGGTTATTGTGATAGCTTTTTAACCAATGTCCACATCTACTCTTACCCTCACAGTACATTGTCAAGATAAAAGGCAGAACTATCAGGTTGGAATTTGTCAGATTGTTCTCAAAATCCTACAAATTTTGTTCCTACCAAGAGTAAAAGTTCTTAGACTAATATGCAAGCCTTAAATTGCATTTTTTTTATGATTACTATTTTCCAGGTTTTTTAAAACTTGCTGACATGTCACTTTAAAATTTAAGGCACATAATACAATGGATTAAAATACATATATAGTGAAGTGATTACCTCAGTTAACATCACTTAAAGGTACAATTAAAAGGAAAGAAAAAAAATTTCTCCTTGTGATGAGATCTCTTAATTTACTTCCTTTACAATTTATATGACAGCTGTGTTAACTAAGTTATCATGCTTACATTATATTCTTAGTATTTATTCATCTTATATCTGGAATACTGTATCTTTTAACATTCCTCTAATTTCTATCTCTTACCCCTGCTTCTGATAATTGCAAATTTAAGCTCTTTTCTATGAGATTGGGTTTTTGCTATTTAGATTTCACATATAAGTGAAATCATACAGTATTCCAGGAACTTTTATTTTCTTTATGACTTATTTTATTTAGCACAGTATCTTCAAATGCCATCCATATTGTCTCATATGTTTGGGTTTTCTCATTTTTTAATGGTGATTAATATTCTTTACATCTATCACAAGTTCACTTACTGATTGACACTTAGATTGCTTCCATGTCTTGGATGTTGTAAGTAAGGCTCCTATGAATATCCCATTGACATAATGTGTTCATTTCTTTTGGTTATATTCCCTGAAGTATTTAGTTATGTGGTAATTTTCTTTTAAGTTTTTTAGTATCTACTGTATTAATCACCATGAAAGCTATAACATTTTCTGATTCCAGCAGTATACAAATATTCCGTATTCTCTGTATACTTATCATCATTTGCTAATCACTTACCTATTTTGAAGATAGGTACTGCATTTTAAACCCATTTAACACTCACCACCATCACTATCTATTGTTGCATTTTCTTCTATGGATTCTCTTTCTAGATACATCCGAAGTAATTCTTTCTTTTCTTTCATAATTTACTCAAATTTATTTCTGCAAGGTCTTCTCTGTTTTTACCTAAAGTAGTAATGCAATCTCACATATCTGCTTATATCTACCTCGGAATACCTGTATCTGATTTATTCTTAACACTCTCTCTACCTAAAACAATAAATATTATGTGTATTTACTCTTTTTCTATAATATGAAATATAATAAATGTAGATATTTTGCACCTGTGTCACCTTGTGCAAATTTATTGCGCAAGCTACAATAAATGTTAAATGAAGAATAAATCAATGATTAGATGTACAAAACCATATTTTTAGTGATAGACATACAAGGGGACAGAAAGGATTTTAACACTGTTGTTAATAAATGGGTTTGAAAAATTAAATTAAATTTTGATCATTTTGTATAAACTTTTAGAAAGCTTTGTATGGAATTTTTCACTGATTAGTCTTAGGATATATGACGCATTGTGGTAATCGAGAAGTGTGTCCTCATGGTAATTCTAAAAGCTGATGGCATTCACTTAATTATTCATCTAGGCTTCAAATGTTTATCATCTACTATATGCCCAGGAACTAAAATATAAAGGTAAATAATGACATATTCACAAACTTTAACGAAACACTGGTGATATGGTAGACAGAGCACTAAAGGACATGGAAACAGAAATAAAATTTAAAGTCAAAACAATTATTAATCTAGTAGGAACGATGAATAGACAATTTCGAAACTGTTTGATAAGGTCTACAAAGGATGGAAAATATAATGTACTATAAAACATAACTTAGCTCAAAAAGATCCAGATTGAAGGAATAGATTGTCAGGGAAGAATGTCTCTCAGATGTTACATCTGGTCTAAAAAAATATATCTTGCTTGACTATATAAACTTTGTTAGACACTAATAGTATAATACTCAGTCCATTCTTTGAGTTTAATAAACATTTGCTAATTTTTAGTTTCTAAGTCTTACAAAATGAGTATTGTCTTAATAAACATTTACAAATTAATTTAATAAATACATAATGGACATTCAATATACAAAATATGCATTTTAATTTTTTTGTATTACTAACATAAATAAGATGAAATTGATCACTCAGAAGTGTTAAAACTTTTTCTAAATTTATAGTGTAAAATATTTGTGCCACCTATATATTTGGAAATTTCTGTCTGTGGAAAATACCACTGTGGATACATATGCCTGAGAAACCATAAAAATGCAAAGTTATAATTCTGCAATTTTTCTTTTTACTTCATAATAAATAGAATTTTAAAAATCACATGATTTTCTTGTCAACTTTTAATTTATTTAATTTTGTACTTAGTTGTTAACATCAAAAGCATTGAATTTTTGATGAGAAATACTTTGTTCAAGAAAAATTTCTAAATGGAGAATATAATGTGCTGTTTTGCAAATGCAATGTATGTTGGAAAAGTTCTTTAATTTATATGTTTGGTGTGAGTCCTGGGGCTACCATTTAGTCAGACACTAATTAGAAACAATCCCTAAAACCATTCAGTAGTTTTAAATTGAATCACTAGTCTTCTTGAACTCAAGTGGTTATGCTAATGTGCATATTTCACTCAATATTTTCATATGTAATACATTTTTAAGGAAGTTTTATTTTTATCCATACCTTGCACAAATGACAGGCTCAAAATATAGGTCAGGGTATTACTAGCTTCTTAGAGAAAGTGCACACTTAGGAAATACCTGTTTCTAAAAAAATAAAAATCTAAAGATACATGTATACAGACTTTGGATATTTAGATATTGCTTTTAAAATCCTTAAAAATTCGAGTCTATAAATACATATGGCCACTAACTGTAAACATTGAAGCCCTGCTTTAAAAAGTATTCATCCTTAAAATTTTAAGGACTATACACTGACAGATCTTTTAGAAATACCATATATTGCTAAGATCAGATGATACAATTATCATACTAGATCCAATATTTAAGAGTCACCTTTTCCTTATAGTTATAATGTCCAGGTAAATGCTGTATTATTTGTAATACTACCATTCACCTACTCTTCCCATTCAGGACACAAGGCAGTGATTTTTATGTTATTTGTGCAATTTGGGTAAGATAATGGCAACTTGTGGCTTTGAGGACTTATCATTTTTCCTGGTTAATTTCCCTTGTTAATAAACCCAGTTGTTAAATTGCATTTGAATGGCAACTGCTACAGGTGGGTGAAGCAAGTAGGATGGCAGAAACTACATTTTAAGAGGTTTTCTTTCCTAGGACTTGCTAGTTGGCAGAACCTGACCTGATTTCAAAAACACATCTGTGTTTTCCATGTTAATGTTCAGAATTTCCCAGGGAAGTATTTCTACAATCTTTATAGTTAACTATTTCTTGGAAAACATTTTTTAAGACAAGCTTAAGTACTGAAGTATATATCATGTAGTATCATATTAAAAGTATGTTCATGAAAAATAAATTTAAAATGAGAATAGTTATATATCTCCAGGGCAGCAGCAAAATATACCTTAACTATTGCTTAAATTTCTGCCTTAGTTCTCTAAAAACCACATAATCACATACCTAATACATTTAACATATATATATATATATATATACATATATATGTGTATGTGTGTGTATATATATATATATATATATATATAACTAAAAGGTTTTTCTTCTTTTCTTCTTTTTAACTGTTAAAAATCTAAGATGTTTATTGGTACTTAATTTAGATAGACAGAAATGTTTTTATAGACAATAAAGCAGTATACAAATTTCCTTACCTCATTTTTTTCAGAGAAAACTATTCTTTAAAATGTTTATCATTTTTTTAAAGGCAAATAAGTTATTTGTTATTTATACCTCAACTTCTCTTTTTTTTTTTCTTCTTTTTGTCTTAATGAAGCCTTGACCCCCAACATGGGCAGTGTATTTGTTCATAAAATTTAAGCATTGCCATTAGCTCTGTCTGAAAAACACAAGAGGTTAAAGATAGCTTAAACAGGACAAGAGTACTTTCTTCTTTTATTTTGGTGCATATCCCAGGTAGGGGAGAGAAAATGGATCACCAAGAAAGTGTGTAGAGGGAAATTGGACACTATGCTTTTCAGGAGGATATCAAAA
Source organism: Uropsilus gracilis (assembly GCA_004024945.1). NCBI lineage: Eukaryota > Metazoa > Chordata > Mammalia > Eulipotyphla > Talpidae > Uropsilus > Uropsilus gracilis. The sequence continues at coordinate 57,188 of PVHY01004161.1, forward strand.
GAGACTAGGAGAAACTGGGAGAGAGAGAGACTGAGAGACCTGGGGTGAGGAGAGACCGGAGAATGGCAGGCCAATAGAGAAACCCAAGTGACCAGCTTGGGCAGAAGCCCCTTGGCAGAATGAGCTGGTGGTAGCAAAGAACCATGGTGGAAGAGTGGCTGGCAGAAGAGAAGCCAGCATGGAGAGTATGGCACTGCATTAAGGAGACATGGAAAGTTGGTACCTGGAGATAACCAGAGATTTGGAAAGCTGATTTTTACATCAGCATTTGTGGAAGAAGTTTGAAGAGCCTTGGTGAAGCAGTCCAACGCTGAATGCTGGAGAGAGAAGCAAAGAGAAGACATTGGAGAAAGACTGGACTTTGCAGAGTACCTGCCTCAGGTTTGGAGGGGCAAAGGGGTCCCAAAATGAACATGTGTCTTTAGGACCTTTGGGACTAAAAATGGTGAATATGGTAAGATAACGGCCACTTGTGGCTTCAAGTTTTGTTTGACTTATTGTTTTCCTGGTTAATTTCCCTTGTTACTAAAACCCTGTTGTTAAATTGCATTTGTCTGGCAATTGCTAAGCAAGGGTGGTACAAACCTGAAGGAACCTGGGTGGCAGGTCACATTTTAAAAGTGCCACTTTTTTCCTGTGGCTTGCTGGTTGGAGACTTTTGCCCCATTTTGATTCAGTTTCATTATTACTCTTCTTTCTTAACATTGTCACTATCCTTCCCACTACTCTTTTTGTCATCATTATGACTTCCTTCAACTGAAATCTAACTCACATGGCAGATATGGTGTTGTTTCTTCAAATGTCTCAATCAAAATGAATACATTTTAAAATTAAAACCAACTACTCTCATTAATACTTTGATTAAGGTTGTAGCTCCATTTGCAAGAATCAGCTAACAGTTGATGAATACAATATTAATTTCCAGCATCTGAAAGCCTGCCTCCAAATCTTCAGAGCAGATTCCCATGTGACAGCATAATCCACCTGACAACAGTTTTTTTAAGGTATGAATGCTGTTTAGATGGACTGCTAATGGCACCACAAAATTAGCACTGACATTTGAATTCTTCTACACACATAGACTGAGTAATCTTGATCAAAAACTAAAAAGTGTGACTTTGTCTATACATAATGTCTTCTCCTTTATCCTTTTTTCTAATAGCCTGCCCTTCCTAATATTAAAGAGAAAAAGGAAAAGTGTGACTAGATTTTCCACACTGACAACTTCAACCTAAACAATATAAATAATGGAAAACCGAATGAAAATCTTACACTTGACACTTAGTATATTTTTGAATAAAAAAAATGGCCCTACTTTATAAATAAAGCAAGCACATAGACATAAGCCTGATCCAACTAAGGATCATAAAATGTAACAATTAGGATCATGACTTTGTAGGTTCCACAGAGCTGAGCTGAAACCAGATCCTCATTGTAGTAGCTGAGCAGATTTACATTAAATTAAGAGTTCACAGCCTCCACATATCTAAAATAAAAGTAGTAATAATATTGACCATCATTAATATTTGACACAATTAATCAAGAGAGCATGGAAACATTTACCACAGTAACTCATAGTTTTCCACATATATTATCAGATGTTATTAATTGCACCAAAGCCAAATTGCTAAATCCTGAACATATAAAGTTACCCAATCCATTTTTCTGATAAATACTTACAAAAATATTTCCATGTTACACATCCAATGAAAAAAAGAGAACTAAGTGGTGGAAAAAATGATTTTTTTTGGAATTTGCCAAAATATGGCTCGCTTTATCTCTAAATGTAACAATCTACCAAGAAGTAGCATTTTTTCAAGTATTCAACAAATATGTATTGAACACCTAAGATTTGTCAACCACTGTCCCAACACCACACTGACAAGAAAGTGGTGGACAAGAAAGATTGAATTATTTTCCCTGGAATTTATATTCCAAGCCATAAAAAAACAAAACAAAACAATAACACCAGAGAGATAACAAATGGATAAGCAAGCAAATAATTAATTTCATGAAATGGTAAATGTTATGAGGGCAAAAAATCCAAATGATACTTAGTTGTGACAGGATAACTTCTCTGGATGGTTTGTGTCACAGGAGAACTCGCTTTCAAAGTTTTTATAAAGTTGAGTAACAAGGTGGAGCAAACTACATCTCCTTCAAATACCCTATATGGGAACAGTTCTATTATATCCTCATGTAGAAGGAATAAAAACCAGGCTAATGTGTCTAGATCTAAATGGTTTAAGGGAAAAAAATGCTTATTCAATTTATTTTGCTCCTCCATTTATTGCATCATTGGCCATTTTTGCATTTAATTGACACAATTATTCTTGATATGAAAATGCAAAAACATTTCATGTAAGTTCAGAAATTCTACAATTTTTCAAAATACAGTCACTGTGTGCTCTAACATCATTAGTGAGATTAAAAATTCAACGTAATTTATACATTAAGGCAGGAAGAGGATTATTTGTGAATTTTTATAAAGCCTGGAAAATGTTCTACTATTGAAGCTTAAAGAATTTAAGTGAAAATGAGTAATTCTCTTTCTCAGTAGTGAGTTTCAGTGAAGTAGTAAGTTTCATTTGCAGTAAAGGAAGCAAGAAGTGGGAGAAATGAAGAACATGGAACTGTACTGTCCTTGTTTTACCTGCATGCAAATTATTTAGCAATGTACCACTGTACTTGTTATTTTAATTCCTGGGATCCCTAAGCAAATCATTTCCATTACTAGTCTGTTCTAATAATCCTTTTACTGACTGAGCTACATGAATGTAAATATCATAAAAATGATTGGGAAATGAAAGTCGAATTTAAACAGTGTGAAGGTACCTGAAAGGAATAAATTCCTACATTTGCCTTCATAATCATAAGTCTTTGTTTAAAAATCTGCATATCATAGTCTTTTGACACTTTTAAGTCAATAGAAGGAAAATAAACCCTTTTCCACATATTGTTATATGTTACTAAAGCTCGCTATCATAAATGACAGCTGATTCACCCCATATTAGGAGAATACCTACACAAATGCTCTAATTCTTTCTGAATATATATAAATGCGTATATATATTCTCTATATATTTACACCATATTCTCCAACTGAAATTGCCACAGAATATCAAATAGTCACAGTGGATTCCATAGCATTACAAATAAAGTTTTCATTGTCTTGTCAAATGAAGTCTTACTGGGTTGTCTTAAGGCACAAATGAAATGACAAATTTTTTATTTATTACGCTCAGGAGGTGTTTATTGTCTGCCTGATCTTCTCTTCAGTTGAATACTCTCAGTACATATCCATTCCTTCTTTGCCCAACCCCCAATAGTCTTTTAATATTATTAGCTGTTTTGTTCAAAAAATATCTTCTAGGGTAAAAAATTCTTTGTGAGATCTATATGATGATAATATCAAAGGAGAACAAAAAGATAAGAGAGATGAATGTAGGTCTTCAAAGAAAAATTTACTCCAAATAATATTACTGATGTGGTTTGCATGTTACTATTTCCATATCTAAAATACAATATTTTCTTAGAAATATTATTATGACAAATGATTTTTAAGCTTTATAATTATAAATTTTAAAGATGATCAGTGTAGGTAAAAAGACTTTAAATTGCAGAGAAGAAAGCAACTGCCTCTAGAATTTATAATTAATCATAATGGTATTGAATTGAAATTTTGTAACAATTAAAACTAAAATAATAAAATGCATTTTAAAACATAAGAGCGTAAAGAAAAGATATTCATGATAAATACATAGAATTTGAGCCTATTACAATAAATAAAAGGAACTAGATAATAACAGAATAAATTGTATCAATAAGAGTACAAGTGGACTTTTAAGTGGCTTTATAATAATTATTATTGCTCATATTATTATTTGCAATGTAAATATGTTATAAGTAGGTAAGTCTGTCCTTTTCCTTTCTTGTAAAATAAGTGCATATTTTCAAAAAGCAAAATGTTCCTTTTAATATCAAGATTTCAAAACTCTTTTTGTATTAGTACTTATGGTTCAGGGTAAACTTAAATAAAGTCTGTTTATAATGAGCAACATCCTGTTTGATTCCTAGAAAGCATGTCTGAGAGAGATATGGAAGTCAGCCTGTGAAGACAACTCAGCATGTATGTATATATTTGTGATGGTGTATGGAAAAAAAGCTGATCATTTGCATTTAACTCCTTTTACCTTCAGCAGGAGATAATTACAGCTATTTATAATGATGGTAATGTTAATAGTTTCCATAGATTTATTTATAAACAGTACAAAAATATTTTTTAGTTTATGTCATTTAGAATTTATAGAATGTATAATGTAACATAAACATGCTAAAGGAAAATAGCTTTTTTCTAGAAGTTCTTAGCCTGGAGCTAAAAACTTGAGAAAGAGTAGTTGCCACCTATGTGTTAATTAAAACAGGGTCATTGATTCATAAAAAGAGCTAACATATGCTATTCCATTAAATCTTCAAAACTACCACAGATGAGAATATTTTCACCTTTGTTTCATAAATAAAGGGCTGAGCTGAAAGTAGGTGAAGGAATCTTTAGAAGTAAGATTAAAATTCAGAAGATTTAATATTTTGTTACATTTTGACTCAACTATGTTAAGATTAGCTAAGTTATGGAAAGAATCCTAGATGAATGTTGACTTTAAACATTGTCATTTGAGAATATTTACCATTTGAACAATGCTTTAGCAAAGCTACTACCATTGTTTGAAAGTGCAATTATCAGAAATTTCCTAATTATGCAGGTAATGCTACTGTTAGTGACCAAGTGTTTGTTATGAAGAATTTATGTATACCAGATCAAAAATTCTTTTAATAGTTGTTATTTTCTACTTTCATGAGTGTTATTGATGAATATCATGACACTCTTGTCTTGATTTTTAGTATTTTAATTTATGAAAGATGCATGCATAGCATACATATGAAGTAGGGAAAGGATATAAAGATATTTTTAATAAAATTCAAAGAAAATCTACTTTTCCATTAGATAGCACAGTCTTTTAAATTAGAAAGGATAAACTTAAAGATAACCTCCTTTTCACTGGTTTGACATCAGGAAACAAAGCTTTGTTAGGGAAAATGGCATTAATATAGAAGCTTATTCTCTCCTACAAACTACTCTGCTTCCTTCAAGAAAATTTCAGCTCATCTCAGTCAGAATACAACGTGGGAAGCGTGACCTTGAACTCTGTATCTCACTGACTTTCTCTGGAATATTTTCCAAACTAAACAAATTTTGAAAAACTGTACTTGTGTGCACATTGAGATTGCAATCAGTTCCCTTATAGCTCATCTAGCCCCATCTCTATTGGGTCAATTCACTGTCATGTTATCTTTCTTTGTTTACTTTGTCTCCTTGATATAATCTCTCATTGTCTTCACTACTATTTGCAACCACTTTAAACCCTTTCTTTTATTTTTTTTTGAGGGGGAGCAAGAGGGGGATGATGTATAATCAAATATTGTAAAAGAACTAAATTTTGAGGGGGTATAGTAACCCAAAGAAAAAAATTATCCTTCACCTGAGCTGAGCATATTATAAATTAGAGATCCTGGTTAAAGATGCAGGAAAATTTGCAGCTAATTATCTTCCAGAGTTGTAGAAACTAACAGACCCTAAGAACATATATTCTTCTCCTTACTATTATACACAAATATGTTTCAAGGTGAGAAAGTAAAAGACTAACCTTCATGATAACCTTTCTCTTCCTGATCCTCCATTGGGCCCAAATTACCTTGTAGTTTAGCCATTCTTTTGAGGAAGGAACTAATTTGTCTTTTTCTAAGGAACTAATATGGAATCACCATATTATGTGGAATCACCTCGATACAATTTCAACCCATATTTGTGTACCATCACATCTAGTTATAACTATTCATTAAAATACTCTCAAATTCTCTGGTAAAATCAATAAAGAAAGTCAGCATAGCTATAGTAATACTTTTCTTAAATAAAACTAAGTGGCCAAAATTCCTGAAGAAAATACTGGAAGATTTGAGTAAAGATGCATTGTGAGCATTACAAAAATTCTAAAATCTTCGGGAAAAACTATGGGAGAGTTTACCTGGTACTGTAGATATTGAATGGACTGGTGCTTCCAGTGATGATAGGCCATTCAAATTAGTCAGTAAAATCTATTAAATGGACTAGTGGAAGCTTGATATATGTGGTAAGTGAATAAATAAAAATGAATAACGTAATAAAAGAATGCATAGTTTAATAAGCCAAGTAGATGACACTTCGTAAAATATTCAAGTTTTCCCCAGTGAGATATGGTGTCATATCAGTTAGATTCTGACTTCTTTCTGATCTGAAAAACTGTGTTCTTTATGGTGAATAAATGGAAAGCTGCATTAGAAGCTTCTCTGGAGGTAAACCATTCCATCTCACTGGTCCTCTTCAATCACTTGCTCTGAGCTTTTAGTTCTGAGGATCATCCATATTTTGCTCCTCGTTGATAACAAATTTCAGTATGTAATGGTCTCTTGTCATAACTTAGTCACCAATCATAGATTCAAGGCACATATTCACAGTATCTTCCCTCCAGTCATCAGTATTATACCAAGAGCAGAGAAATGTTAGTCTACACTTCAGTTTCTGTATTGGAATGGAACAACTGGACCTGCTACTCTTGCAAGTATTCTAAGAAGGAACCCTTCAGTTTTTACATCTAAACCAAATATTTTCATGTCCTTCCCATTCTAAAAAAGTCTGGGAAAACACTGTATCAAGATTAGTTGTCAAGATTGGGGATTATCAGGACTAATAACCTTGAAAGAATTTGAAAAAATATACTTATTTTTCATGATCTCTTATCAACAACTTACAGTGAAATTTCTTATCTTCTAATAAGAGATTACTATATATGGAAATAAATACAACAACCTGGATGAGATGGACAGATTCTTAGACACAACTACACAAAAGTGAGCAAAGAAGATATAGAGAACTTAAACAATCCAATTACTAGCAGCGAAATAGAAGCAGTCATTAAAACTCTACTTAAAAATAAGAGCCCAGGACCTGATGGCTTTACAAATGAATTCTACCAGGCATTCAAAGATGAAATAACACCTGTACTACTAAAGCTTTTCCAAAAAAATTGAGAAAGAAGGAAAGCTGCCGAACACTTTTTATGAAGCAAACATCACACTCATACCAAAATCAAATAAGGACAGCACCAAGAAAGAAAACTATAGACCAATTTCCCTAATGAACACAGATGCAAAAATTGTAAACAAAATCCTGGCAAATAGAATCCAACAATGCATAAAAAGCATTACTCACCACAATCAAGTGGCATTTATTCTATGGGCACAAGGATGGTTCAAAATCCAGAAATCAATTAACATAATACATCACATCAACAAAGAGAATACCAAAAAACACATAATTATATCAATAGGATGCAGAGAAAGCATTTGACAAAATCCAGCATCCATTCTTGATAAAAGTCCTTGAAAAAATGGGGATCAAGGGATCAAATATCAACATAATAAAAGCAATCTATGACAAGCCTATGGCAAACATCATCCTCAATACGGAAAAACTAAAATCATTCCAATTAAGATCTGGAACAAGGCAAGAATGCCCACTCTCCCCACTACTTTTTAATATTGTACTGGAAGTCTTAGCTAGGGCAATAGGCAAGAGAAAGAAATAAAAAAGATACAAATAGGAAAAGAGGAACTGAAGCTAGCATTATATGCAAATGACATGATTCTCTATATAGGGAACCCCCAAAAATCCACTCAAACACTACTTGAAATAATAAACCAGTTCATTAAAGATCTATACAAAGAAAACTTTAAAAAGCTGCTAAAAGAGATAGAAGAAGACATAAGGACATGGAAAGACATTCCCTGCTCATGGATTAGAAGAATTAACATCATCAAAATAGCCATTCTGCCAAAAACAATCTACAGATTCAATGCAATTCCTATAAAAATTCCAATGACATTTCTTAAAGAGATACAAAAACAATTACAGAATTTCATATGGAATAACAAAAAACCTTGAATATCAAAAAAGAGAAAATGGAGGGCCAACTATCCCAGATCTCAAGCTATCCTACAAAACCATAATAATTAAAACAGTGTGGTACTGGTACAACAAGAGACAATCATACCAATGGTGCAGAATTGAGTGCTTGGAAATAAAACCACACATACACAGTCGACTAATCTTTGACAAAGGGAGGAAAAACTTACATTGGAACAAAAATAGCCTCTTCAATAAATTGTGCTGGGAAAATTGAACTAAGACATGAAAAAAAAATGGACCAAGACAACATCCTCACACCTTGTAAAAAACCAACTCAAAATGGATAAAAGATTTAAATGTCAGATATGAAACCATGACACACATAGAAAATAACTTGGGAAAAACGCTCCAGGAAGTACAATTCAGAAACCCTTTTCTGGAAAAATCTACTGATGGCAAAAAATTGAAGAAAAACATAAACAGATGGGACTACATCAAACTAAAATGCTTCTGTACAGCAAAAGAGACAACAGAAAAAACTAAAAGAAGCCCAACTGAATGGGAAAATAATTTTGACCTCCACAAGAGTGATAAGGGTTTAATAACGAAGATCTACAAGGAACTCACACAATTAAACAAAAGCAAAACAAGAAGCCCAATCATAAAATAGGGTGAAGAACTAAAAAGAAACTTCTCCAAAGAGGAAATACAAATGGCCAACAGGCACATGAAGAATTGCTCAATGTCACTAGCAATAAGGAAAATGCAAGTCAAAACCATAATGAGATACTACCTTACTCCAGTAAGCATGGTCACATCAAAAGAACGGGTAACAACAAGTGCTGGCGAGGATGTGGAGAGAAGGAGACACTCATACACTGCTGGTGGGAATGCAAACTGGTCCAACCTCTATGGAAAGCTGTATGGAGGGCCCTCAAATTAATGAAAATGGAACTACCATTTGACCCAGCAATTACTCTCCTGGGAATTTACCCAAAGGTGACTTCAATGTGGGTACAAAGGGACACCTGTGCTTGGATGTTTATTGCAGCACTATTTATAATTGCAAGGACATGGAAACAACTGAAATGTCCAAAAACAGATGACTGGATGAAAAAGATGTGGTATATATAACTGGAAGCTGAGGCTGGGGATTGCTTGAGTCTGTGGTACCCCGGGCAAGGAGAGCCTGCAGTTCCACGGGCAAAAAATAGTGAGACCTAGTCTCAAAAAAAAAAAAAAAAAGAAAGAAAAGTGGTATATATACACAATAGAATATTACTCATCAATTAAAAATGACAAATTAGATGATTTTATGATAACATGGATGAACTTAGAAGAATTCATATTAGCAGAAACAACTCAAAAAGAAAAAAAAAGAGAAACCAAATAGTTTCACTATGGGACATGGGAAAGATAAACAAAAATCCATGAAGAAAACTCAAAACAAGCCAACAACCAAATTGAAGTACACAACCTGGGGAGGGGGGCATGGAACAGGGTGGGAACAGTCAGGGAAGGGGGGGGTGAACCCCAGAGATCACAGAGATGTGAAATTCATATATAAATAAAGTATTTTTTTAAAAAGAAAGAAATTTCTTATCTTTGTCCTCTAAAATTCAGTCCATGAGTACAACTTCTAGACTTTGTAAGTCGAATAAGTTAGTAAATATATATGTAATTACATTTGTGAAAATCTAAATTTGGTGACATTAAAATATAGACTAACATATTAAGCAATATGAATGTTTATATTATACAAATGTTTTTGCTTCAATTTAATTAGTTATTGATACTGAGTAAAATACCATTGCTGAAAACAGCACTTCCTATTTTTCTGCATATTGATTTATGATTCATTTGAAGTTCATAATGAAATGGGTATTACATTAAGTACTTCTTAATCATAACTCTTCAAGTGAAATTAATTTTACCTTCTACTACATAAATTAAATAAATATGATTATTGTTTTATTTATATATTAAACTTGTGGATTTAGCATAAATTATCTATATGTTACATATAATTATGAAGAGTTTTCTGTTACATAAAATAATTTCATCCTCATGGTTTTCAGTTATCCAATAATTTAAGCAAAGTTTACATTCAAGAAAGCTAAGCAAAATATTCCTCATTGAGTACTTTATCCAGTGTTGGTTATAAGTTAAGAGAGAGACAATTCCAGGAGCAACAGTGTGACTAAGACCTGAGAGTGGTTTGAGGCTAGCACATTTTCCTGCCACTAGACCTACAAAGTCTTTTTCACCATCAAAAATTCCCCCCACTTTGAACATCAGGACAATAGGAAGTAAGAAAAATGCATTCATCATGTATATTTTACGCATATGCACTGCTAAGTTTTTATTCTTGTTCCATATATAGATTTATAATGAATTATCTGAGAGCTTAGTGTTTGACAGGCTCTAAGGCTAGTAATTTATATGCATGACTATATTTAATCAGAAAATAAACTTTTGTACATAGAATGTTATTTCCATTTTGTAATTGAAAAACAACTTAAATAACTTAAGGCAAACAGCTCATGAATAGGATTGAATATAGATCTAATTAAAAATTTTATTCTCTAATTACTGCATTATATTTCCAGTTTTTAAAGAGTTTGAAATTTCATATTTTAGTTTAAAGATTTAGTTTTTGGAATCAATTGGAGTTATGATGAACATATGAATATAAAATATCCTTACATACTTTTCTAAAATGAATCTTTTGTTTTTACTTAAACCTAATAAAGATATTTGAAATTTGTGATAATTTCCAAAGATCTGAATTATGTGAATATCATTTATTCAAAACCATACATAAAAAGCACATTAATGTGTAGCCTGTAAAAGAGATAGAGAATTTGTACAGTGGTAAAAATGATAACTTTAGGGAACTAACTTAATTCAGAGAAAATAGTTTTATCATATATTAAATGTTCCAATTTAAAAAAAATTGGAAAACACAGGTACCTTCTCATATCATAACACTGGAGTTCTAGCATTGAGTTGTCCTAGAATCAATTAATGATCAACAGGTTGACAGGAAGTGGAGCAACTCCTTAAGCAGAAAAGGTTTTACTTGGCAAGAAAGACACTGTGACTTCAGGAGTCTGGTTTCACTGTCATTCCAGTAATGGCTAGCATGAGGTCAGAACAGGGAATGTAAAGAACCGTTTTATCTTATATATTGACTTTCCATTCCAATTCCCCATCTACTCCATATTTTTGATGTATTGTAATCATGATTCCCAGATTAAAATTGTTAATATTTATAAAAGCTTATTTTTGTATTAATTTATTTCTTAAATTTAGTAGTTTTTATTGAAGTAACATTGATTTGTTATATAGTACATGGTTCTGGTATAAATAGTATTCAATTGTGTATATACCCTATCTTATTAATACAGTCTCTGATGTTGAACATGTAGGTGTTTCCCAAACTTGGCTATTATAGATAGTGAATATGCAAGAATGGATATATCCCTTCATATGAGAGTGTTTGAGTTCTTCAAGTACCTAGGAATCGAATTTCCAAGTCATATGCTAGAACTATTTTAAATAGCTTGAGAAACTGACATATATTTTCAATAGACTATGGATCAGGATTTGTTCATACCAACAGAGCATTAAGGTTCCTTATTCTCCATATAACCAACAGCATTTGTTGTTGCTGTTGTTTTTGATTTAGGTCAATCTCAAGGGCAGAGGTAGTAACTCACTGTGCTTTTGATTTTCATTTCCCTGATGATAAGTGATGCTGGCCATTTTTTTAAATCCTTGTTATTCATCTATATGTGTTTGGAGAAACATCTATTTAGACACCTTCCCCATTTTTTGACTGAGTTCTCTATTTTAAAAAAATTATTATTATTATTATTATTATTAATTATTATTTTGATTAAGTTGTATTAGTTCTCTATAGATCTTGGCTATTAGAGTCTGAGTTTATAGATGTATGATGTATAAATATTTTCTTTCATTCAGTAGGATTGGTTTCATCTTATTTATTTATTTTGTATGTATATGCCTTTAATTTGATGTAGTCTCATTTATTAGTTTTTCTCTTTTGTGTTCGTTGTTACTAGAGTTAGTTCCTAAAAGATAGTACTAAAGCCAATATTATGGAGATCTTTGCCACCATTATATTGTTTCTGATCTTACATCCAACTCTTCATCCATTTTTGAGTTAAATTTTGTAAATGGTATGAGATTAATTTCATTTTTTTAATGTGACTATTCAGTCTTCAAGCACCATTTGTTGAGATGTTTGTTTCTCTTTTGTAAACTTTTGTCACTTATCCTTTATCATAAATTAACAATTCATACAAGTGTTTACTTCTCTGTTCTCTATTCCATTGGTCTGTGTATCTATTTTTACAAAATACTAGTGTTTTGTTACCTTTGCTTTGAAGTATATAGTTTTAAGTCTGAAAATCTGATATCTTCATCCCTCCTCCATTTCTTCAAGGTTGCTTTGGCCATGCTGTTTTTGTTTGTTTGTTTGTTTGTTTTCTTTTTTATTTCTTTTGTTACTCTATATAAACTTTGGCAGAGTTTGCTCTATTTCTTTGAAGTATTTCACTGAATCTTTGATAGATATTTCATGGACTCTATCTATTCCTTTGATAAAAGCACCATTTGTACAATGTTAATATTTCAAGTCCATGTGCATGAACTCTATTTCTTTATGTATTCTTTTAAGTTTTATTTTTGCTCCAATTATTATTCTTCCTTAAACTAACTTTTGCTTTCATGTGTTCTTCATTTTCTAGTCTCTAGTATTTTTTTGAGGGGGGAATAAGCCGGTATTCAAAAGATAAATTTGGGTGATTTCCAGAGATAAGTTACTAGAAGACATTAACAGGCTCTGGTAAAATTTTCTGGTTTTGCAAGTGATACAAATGACATGATGTTGTGAGAAAAAAAATAAAATTGAATATATGATGATTAGACATATTGAGGTTTTCAATATGCTTAAAACATTCTTAAATAATTTTGGATTTCTACGAGAAATATTAGTTACCTTAAATCTCAGAAAAATCTTTCATAAATATATCATGTCCTTGTATCTAAGAGTATGAAAAGTTAGAAGAGAGTTAATCTACTCTCTTTGAGAGTTAATTCATAATAATACATAGAGAATAGTCATGTGAAAATATATAGGTCAAGTAATATCACTCTTCTGCTCAAATTCAAACAGCTTCCTGCTGATGAACCAGATCTGCAAATATATAACCCTTGCTCACTTCTTGAATATCTACCTTAAAACATCATCATAAAACATTATAAACAGCAACATATTTTTCAAAAGGAGCACCAATTTCATCAATTTCTGTTATAAATGAACAGCATGTCTTGTTAAACTCTAAAATGCAAGTCAATGATAAATGTTTTGTAAGTTTAATCTTTCCAAAGACACCATGATTTTCCCACTTATTCCGACAAGTAATGTGAGCATCAGTTGCAGTACCACATCATTAGATAGTCATACACAGGCAACTAAAAACCAATTTGGAAAATTTTTCAACTCAAGAAAGAAAGACTTAACTCATATTCTGGCCACAGTTACCCTCCAGCTAGAGGTTAAGATTGATTGAATATAGTAGGACTAGACTTTACTACAATACTAACATTTTGTTTTGTTTTAAAAATAAAAGAATAAGAGAAAACATGTAGTTAGTAAGTGTTGGAGTCAAGCTGGCTGTCTAATTTGTAGCTCTTCATTCCATTTTATGTATACATTCTGTATAATGGATACAAGATATGTATTTTTCTAAAATGCCTCATTTTACCCTGTCATCTCAAGCTGGTTAACAAGCAAACTTTCTACCCTAAACCAAGTCAATGCAAACCTTTTTAGAGAAAATATGCCTTTTATTTGGCAGACCTTTCCCACTGCATTGCAGTTACTTCCTGTTCAGTGGAATATTAGTCTTCAGAGCAGTGATTTAACTCTTTTCCTGCTCTTTAAGATAATGGCAATTTTGAAGTAATTTATGTCAACACCTTAATAAGTTTGAAGAGCTAGTCAGACTACCACTTAGATCTTCTATAAAGTTGAAATTAGTTCTATTATCCAGAAACAATATAACACAGATCAGAATAATGAAAAAAATATGTGCAATGTTGTTTTAAACTACATTGAACTCTTTTAAGTTTGGTATATCACAATACTTTTTATATTTTGAAAGATATACAAGGATGATTCTCATGGAGAATTTTCATTTTTCTTCTTAAATATTCGTGATTTTTAGTTTATCCATATATTTATTTGTTTTACATTTTCATTATCTGTTCTTTTTTCTTTCTTTCTTTTTTTTTTTTTTGCACTTGTGTATGTCTAAAGTTAGTACTCTGGAATCTACCTGAATTTCATAAATGCCATAAAAGCTGAAATTTGATGAGTCATCAGAAAATCATACTTACATAAAGCCATATTTGGAGCAATGGAAAAACTGTCTAAAGTCTATTTCTTGCAGTACTTATGAATAATCCCATGGACTGATAGCAACCATCCTTGCTCTGCCCTGCTGCAATTCTGATTTTAACTGGGACTAGATGTCACTTTTAATAACATATAACTCACAATTATGTGACAATAACTGGAAAAAATATTCTCTCAATTAAAAAGTCTGTAGGGAAAATATGCATGACATTTGGTGCTTTCAGGGAAAACCTATTACCTTAGGTGAATTTTTGGATGTATTGTAAGAAGGCAGCATTAATTTGGAGCAGATTGACTGAGGTCCTATTAATTAATGGAAAATGAAGGAAATGTTTTTGGGAAGTAAAATGTTGCAGGAAGTAGTTTTCATTTTATCTAAATAACAATTCTTAATAAGGTTGTAGAAAGATAAAGATTCCTATATATTTGGTTTTATTCTAAATTTCTACCTAATCACATATATTCAAGATCAAAGAGGAAACACTGCAAAATATTTTTCTTGTGTGCAATTGAACTGCATACGTAAATAGAAATTGATATCATTTAATATGTAAAAGTTATACCTATTTTTCCTGCTTTCCAAATCCCAGGTTTCAATAGCATCCCTGTCTGTTATAATGAGTAAGAACAATAATGCAAATTTTTCTTTCATGTTGAGCCATTAATCTATGTCATGTGGTCTAGTGTTTTAGTAAGAGAATATGCAGCTATACTTTCCCCCACATCTCCTGTTTATGCTGATTTGTTTTTAGTTAGGGGAATTCCAGTTCTTTAATACAAATTCTGGTAAACAAGGACAGTGTAACACTACCCAGATGGCATTGCAAGCAGGTATTTTGAGTATGTAAATAGGGAAGTCCTTTGTTTATAACAGATGGGCAAGTCCAGTTCATTTCAGGTTATATTATCAGGAATTTATAGAGTACTTTTGGAGCTATTACCCTTGGAAGACAGGGTTACACCATCTTGCTAATAACAGTGATATTAAACAATCATGATTCATCTCCATAGTTCATTGAAAAATAAGACATATTGGTAATATGTTAAATTTGCTTCTGTGAAATGATTCTTTAGTAGCTAGTTCTTTCAGTATATTTTCCTTACTATTTAAAGAAGTTATTAGATAGTGATGTCTATTTCCTGACACGCTATGAAATTAATAAATCATTTTTAAAGCATCCTTGCCCTCAAATTAATGCCCATTTTCTTCTTGTGTATGTAGATCAATAGCAATACAGAAAACAGCATTCCATCTGAATGCTTTGTGGTTGTGATATACAACTAACTTGTAAATAATATTAAGATCCAAAAAAAGATAAAATACTTTTCAATTTTCACCATAAGATCAATCCTATTGATAGTCACTAAAAACCAGGCATTGTAACATCTTATGAATGTTATGAAAATATTTTTTTCATGTTTGAAATAGATACAAAGTTTTACCTTTTTTTATTTGGGATAACACAGTGATAATATTAAGAATATTCCTTATTAGTGCTTCATAACACTTGTACATAAAATAAGATATTTAGTTAAGTCTCAGTAAATTTTCTCTATTTCCTCTCATATAATTTTACTTAATACAGTGAAAATAAAACCAAAAATATCCTTCAAGCTAATTGATTTTTTTAATTTATGGCTTTCTTGATTTAAAAAATATATTGGAAATGTCTCACTCTTATATGCCAAAAATCACAGACAACAACAAAAATCAGGTAAATTTTACTTTATTGAAATGAAAACTGTGTGCATCAAAAAATACTATAAAGAGAATGAGAAAACAGCTCACAGAATGAAAGAAAATATTTGCAAATCATGTATGTGATAAGGGATTAAAATCCGGAACACACAAGAACTCATACTCAAAAATAAAAGGAAAAACAACCCATCATTAAAAAAAAAAAAGGATCTGAGTAGATATTTTTTCCAGAGAAGATACACAAATACCCAAATATCCAGCAATCACATAAAAATATTCTCAATATTTTCCAGTAGAGAAATATAAAGCCAAATCATGAGATTACAACAGTTCATACCCATTAGGATGGCTATCACCAAAACCAGAAAATATGTGCTGTCAAGGGTCTACAGAAATTTGAATTCTCAAGCATTCTCCAAGGATATTTAAAATGGTGAGCTATTGAAAAAACAATACAGTGGTAAGCTACAAATAATATATCATTTGTTTCCTCTCTTTTATATACTCAAAATAATGGAAATCAAAGATTCAACAGATATGTGTATGCTAATGCTCATTAGCAGTATTATTCATAATAGCCAAAGGGTGAAGACAACAGAAATATCTATCAACAGGTGAATGTTTTTCTAAAAAAGTGATATGTATATACCTACAATGGAATATATTATATCTTAATAAGGAATGTAGTGCGGATACACATCACAACTTGTGTGATCATTTAAAATATTGCACTAAGTGAAATAATGTATACACAAAAGAACAATTAATTATTGTATGATTCCAATTTACCAGGTATCTAAAGTAGACAGATTCATAGACAGAAAATAGAATACAGGTTATCAGGGACTGGAGTGGGGAAGAATAGGGAATTGCCACTCAATTATTATTTATTGGATATAGTTTCTGTTTGGATGATGAAAACATTCTGAAAGTGAATAGTGATGATAGTTTTATTTTTTAATGAAACATCACTTTTATTTTTATTGATATTTGATCCTAAGCTCTCGTTCTACTGGTGGCAGCCAGACGCAAGCATGGAAAATGAAACGCAAGCATGGAAAATGAAAGCATGGAGAGATGGCCCAGCCACAGCCGGGGGTCAAATGGAAGTATGAACCATGAGACAACTTTATTAACAAAAGGAAGAGGTATATAGAGACACACAGGGTGAGAGCCTGGCGAATTCCATGGAAGATAAGCCATCCTGAGAGACAATTAACATTTTAAAGCAAAGAGTAATTGAGGGAGGGGTAGTATAGGGGTGGTGTCTAATCCTTGATAGGGCTAACATTGATAAGGAAAAGCCGGGAAGCATGAGTGCTACATCAAAAGGTCATTTCAGTTAGTCCCTAAGTTTTCTTAGGGGCCATTAACAATAGAGGTTTTCCTTTATCTCGTCTGGAATGACTCTTCTGGAATGCAAATGGTGCACAGCATTCTACTAAATAACAAACATTCAAGCGTGGCCATTATTATTATTTTTTTAATGACTGATTTTTTTTAAAAAATTAATTTTGTGTGTGTGTATTACATTATTGTGTACCCCAGGGTTTTCCCTAACATCTGTTAATAATCCTGTTCTTTCATATCCTCTGCCACCCCTGCCTTCTTCCCCCTCCTCCTCTCTTGCTCCATAGTTCAGTCTCGTTGGTTGTTTCTAATTTTTCTTTTTTGTTTGTTTTCCCCTATATCTGTCATATAAGTGAGACCATCTGCATTTTCTTTTTTCTTTGTGGCTTATTTCTGCTAATATCAGTCCTTCTAGTTCCATCCATGTTTCTGCAAATGACATGTTTGTCCTCCTTGATTGATGCATAGTATTCCATTGTGTACCTATACCACATTTTTTCCAGCCAATTGTCAGTTATGGGGCATTTGGTTTGTTTCCATATCTTGGTAATTGTAAACAGAGTTGCAATAAACATGCACATACAGGTGTCCTTTTGAACTAGTGCTGTCATATCCCAGTAGTGGGATTGCTGGGTCAAATGGTAATTCCACTTTCAATTATTTGAGGGTCCTCCACACAGTCTTCCATAGTGGCTGGACCAGTTTGCACTTCTACCAGCAGTGCAGAAGAGTTCCTTTTTCTCCACATCCAAGGCAACATTTGTTGTTGTCCATTATTTTATTTTATTTATTTACTTATTTTATTTATTTTTTTGGTGGGCCATTCATACTGGCATGAGATGATCTTTCAGTGTGTTTTTAATTATCATTTCCCTGACTATGAGTGATGTGGCACATTCTTTCTTGTGCCTGTTTGCCATCTGTATTTCCTTTTTGGTGAAGTGTCTTTTTAGTTCTTTTCCCCATTTTTGGGGGGTTTTCGCTTTGTTTTTGTTGAGTTGTAGGAGCTCTTTGTGGATCTTTGCTATCAGACTCTTATCACTTATCTAGAGGGCAAAATTTTTCTCCCAGCTGTTTGGGTTTCTTTTTGTTCTGTTTATTGTCTCTTTCATTGTACAGAAACTTTTTAGTTTGATGTACTCCCAGCTGTTTATGTTTCCCTTCATTTTTCCCAGCTGCAGTTGTTTCCAGAAATGGATTTCTGAAGTGAAATTCATGGAGAGTTTTGTCCAGGTTTTCCTCTATGTATTTTATGGTTTCAGGTCTCACGTCCAAGTCTTTAATTCATTTCCAGTTGATTTTTGTACATGTGTGAGGGTGTTATCTTGGTTTATATTTTGCAAGTCATGGTCCAGTTTTCCCAGCACCATTTACTGAAGAGGCTGTCCTTGTTCCAGTGTATGTGTTTTGTCCCTTTGTCAAAGATTAGTTGACCAAATATGTGTGGTTTTATTTCTGGGTACTCAATTCTGATCCATTGGTTTGTTTGCCTGTTTTTGTACCAGTACCATGCTGTTTTAATTTTATGGCTTTGTAGTATAATTTGAAATCTGGTATTGTAATGCTTCCATTCCCATTCAGTTTGTCAAGAGGGTTTTGGCTATTGAGGGTCTTTTGTTGTTCCATATGAATTTCAGTAATTTTTGTTCTATCTCTTTAAAATATGTCATTGGAATCTTTATTGGAGATGCATTGAATCTGTATATTGCCTTTGGTAGTATGGCCATTTTGATAATGTTGATTCTTCCAATCCATGAACAGGGACTGTCTTTCCATTTTTTAACATCATCTTCTTGAATAATATAATTTTAAAATGATTAAAGGGTATCTTTTATGTCATGCAAATTTTATCATAATATTTTAATCTGTGGATTTTGAAAACTATAGATTGAACATTACTTTCAACTTTCTGCAAAAGATAGTTAACCTTTAAGAAGTGGGATGGATTAAACTATGCATTTCAATAGCTTAACCTTCTTCTGTTTAAATTTATAATCCCTGTATATTCCTAAAATTCTTTTAACTTGCTTTAATGTATACTATATTCATATCAAAAGCATTTATTCAATTAAGGCTAAATTATAAAAATTATAACTATACTGTCTTGATATTATAAATATTAACAATCTTTCCATATAAATAGTTATCATCTTTCTTTAATATTTCAATTATTGCTTAAACAGGATTAGTAGCCTTTTCCTTTTACCCTTATATCCTTCCCACATTTCTCCTTCTTAACCTCAGAGCCCTCTGGATCCCTTTTAATGGACACTAGTGCTTGAAGTGTTTTTTTTTTTCTGTTTTCTTCACATTTTCAGCAATGTAAATTGCCAGTGCTTATTTTTATTATTGTTTATTTATTCCTAATAATTCTGTTTCCTCCATTTTGTTGAAAGGGCTGTGTTTCATTATACAGTATTTCATATATGTATGTAAATCTTTGCATCCTGGGATGAATTCCACTTGATCATAGTGTATAAATTTCCTGAGTTAGTCTCAGTAGATTATGTTATCTAGAAATTTGTTTATTTCTTCAAGGCTTTTGAGTTTACTTTCACTTAGCCATTTAAAGCAATATTATTTTCTTTTGTATTTCTGAGCTATCTGCAGTGATTTCTCATCTTTAATTTATGATTCTGTTTATTAGGTGTTTTTTTTATTTCTCTCTTTTTTGTTAGTCTAAGTAGTTTATCTAAATGGTTTACCATCTGAACTAAACAGGTCTTAATTGCACTGGTTATTTTGTAGATTCCATGATTTCTATATAATTTATTTCCACTCTTATTTATATTATTTCCACCTTTCTACTAATTTTGGTCTTATTTTTTCCTATTTTTCATGTTGTTTTATTTTTTTCTCCCTCCCCCTGATGTTGCTTTAGATATGAGATATTAAATAATTTGGGATTTTTCTTGATTTTTAATATAGGCCTATCTTGCAATTGTCTTCTCCCTTAAGATCACTATTATTACAGCCTGTAGATTCTGGTGATTGTATCATCATTCCACCAATCTCAAGGTATTTTTTTTAACTTATACTTTGACATTTGATTTATCTCATTGCCATCAAGCAGAATGCTGCTTAATTTCCAGGTAGTCACAGATTTTTCCCATTTTTTTTTCTTATAGTTGATTTCTAGTGTTATGGAACTGTGGTCAGAGAAGGTACAATGTATCATTTCAGTTTTTGTGGTATTACTAAAATTTGATTGACTTTGTCCCAACATGTGCTCTGTTCTTGAAGAGTTCCATGTATATTTGACAATAATGTATATGTAGCAATTTGGGGGGGTAATGCTCTGTAAATGTCTGTTCCACCTATTTCTTCTCGTCCTCAAATCTATTCAATTATTAACATTTAATTTTGTTGTTTTGTCAATTATTGTATCTTGAGTTTTAAGGTTCACTAGTATTTTTCTGTTATCAATGTCACCCTTTAGTTCCATTATTGTCTATGTGTGCCCTACTACATCATTTGGTGCATATGTATTTATTATTTTTTTCTTATAGTAGACCCTTAGTCATGATAAAATTTCCTATTACTATTAACTTACTTACTTGAAAACTTCTTTGAAATTCCATTTTGTCAAATATAAGTAATCTGTTCCTCACTTTTATCATCCATTTTGTTAGTAAAATGAGTTTCTTCTCAACAGTAGAAGGTTGGACATTGTTTTTAAACCCATACTACATCTGTGACTGGTAAGTTTAGGTTACAAATGTCTAAGGTGATCGTTAAAATGTAAGCACATTTTACTGTGTTTTTTGTCTTGACTTTTGCATTTTAGAGGGTTTTCTGTTTTGCTTGAGTTTACCTTCTGTTATCTTACATGTCATTTCTATTACTATTATTATTACTATTATTATATGAGACTAGGTCTCACTATTTTTGTCTGTGGAACTGGAGGCTCATGTTGCCTAGGGTACCACAGACTCAAGCAAACCCCAGCCTCAGCTTCCCAGGTAGCTGGGATTACAGGCATGTACCACCACGCCCAGCTATATTTTTATGGAAACTAGGTTTTGCTATGTGCCCCAAGCAGGACTCGAATCATGATCCCTGGCCCCAGCTGCAGCTTCCTAGGCTGCTGCTTACAGGCATGCATCACCATGTCCAGTCCACTTCTATTTTTTGTTGGGGATTCTACTGAGGTTAGTATACAGTGTATTATTTATGTAATCAATAGAGTTGTCTGTTCTCTGACTGGTTCCAATGCATCATGTTGTTAATTTCCCCCTTCTCTTCCATGTTAATTTAAGAATCTGTTGCATCAATATCCATTACTTTTACTTTTGCTTTATAATAAACCCTTCAAGATTTCTCTACTATATAGGTTAGTGTTGATAAATTCTCTCAGTTTATGCTTTTCAGTTAAGCTCAGAATTCTTCCTCATATCTTGATTACTAATCATGTTAAAGGATTCTAGATGATGAGTACTTTTAAGTTCTTTGAATGTCTCTAGCCCCCTCATGTCTATTTTTTGCTGAAAAATATGCAGCTGGATGGGTTAGTACTTCCCCTAAAGGTTATTCTCTTTTTTCTCAGATATTTTTAGTATTCTATCCTATTGTTTGTCTTGTCATGCTACTCTATAGGAAATTGTGGTGAATTCCCCAGTGTTTTTACCAAACATCTGATGAAACAAAGCCTTAAAACTTAATTTTAGGATATATTATTTTAAGTCATCAAACTGGAGAGAGAGGTATGTATGCAAACCAACTATACTTATCAGTTTCAAGAAAATTTGTTTCATTACAAAATGTTTCAATTTGAATTCAGTATACCTCATAATACCATGAGATTTTCATAGTATATGTTACTGACTGTTTTAAGATTCTGACAAATTCTTAGAGAATCTCAGCAGTTTAATTTATTTTACATGTTTAGCAAGATAACATGTAATTGTTTTTATTACAGTTTTCATGTAGCTAATCCATGTCAAAAACATGATTTTGTTTTAAAAAATAAGCAATAAAGTAAGATTTTGCTAAAGCACAAATTGATACTAATTATACCCAAAATTAAATACATCATGTAAGAAATTTGACCTAGAAGTTTTTTCACTTGATTTCTTTAGATAGCATCAATGCCATTCATGTAATCTCTTTTACAAAAAAGTAAAAACTCAATAGATGTAAAAGTGCCATTTGAATATTTTGAACATTTTCATCAAAATAGTTTTAGTTTTTGTAGTGTAGAGAATTATTTATCTCTAAGATTTCTTGTTAAACTGACTTTTTTGCATGATGACTTGCTCAGAAATCTATTAGCATGCTAGGCTAAGAAATCTACTTCTTTTATTTGCTATATGATATATATTTCTCCTAAAATAATATAGCAAATGAGCTTAAATGCTTGTGCTAAAAACATAGTTCAATTACTTTTCTATTAATTTTTATTCACAGCAAAATTACTCAAGCAATATGTAAATATAATTAATATTTAATAAGTATGCTTTCAGTTTCTGAAAAAGCTAATTAAGCATTTTCAAGCAACATTCTTTTCTGAGGAAAACAATGTTTCTGAGAAGTGTTCTAAAAGCTCTCAAATATCATAATATATTAATGAAAAAAGATCTTGGGTTAAAGAATGCTTATTTTCCAACTCCCACGTATGTGAAAATGAGAGTGTTTGTATATGTGTATATATCTTAGACTTGTTGTACTTTTCATGTTCTCTCATAGAATTAGTGAACAAATTGGAAAGAAGCCACTGTTATGGCTGTCAACATCTTTATGCTAAAAAATTTATTTGCTGATATTTTTATCAGATATATGGATATTCTGTAACAAAATAAAAAAATAAATAGAAATACAAAATTCTCCTTAAGGAATTTATACTAAATATATACATTTTGTGCAGTAAATATGATGTCCCTTAGGATAAGCCTAAAGATCTAATATTTCCCTAAATATATAAACAGTAATAACTCAGGGTATAATCTTTGAGGTAAATAGTTCAATTTGTTAAGGCTGACTCTGCTACTGTGCACTTTTGTGACCTTAGGCAACTATTAACCTGCCCAAGCCCCATATTTTCTGCATAATAAATTTAGTATAAAATATGCATACTCTATCCTAATTTTCATTTTCATAGTTACTATGAGAATTCAATAAGACCATAATAACAAATATAGATCACTACCATTTAATTTGCACTTACTATCTGACAGTAATCATCTAAGATATTATGGATATGGTGGGTTTAGAAGATTGACATTATTCAATACATAAAAGTAAGTTTATTAAATGAATATAAATTTGTTTACAATTAGAATTATACTCTCTTAATAGTGGATATTTTGAATTAAACAAATATTAAATAATAGTATAATTTAATATAGTTATTACTTCAACAATTCCTCTTTGGCTACATATCCAGAATAAAAAAATAGGTTCTAGAACAGATATCTGTATGCCAATCTTCAAAGCAACATTATCTACAATATTCAAAAGCTGGGAACATCCCAACTATCTATAAATAGATAAATGGATATGCAAAATATTATCTGTATGTATACATACATATTTATAATTTGATAGCTATATTATTTATTAATATTATACATGATATCTATTATCCATACCATATAAAGGAATATTATTTAGACTTAAACTAATGAATTTTACCTATGGATGAACCTTGAAAACATTGTGTTAAGTGAAATAATCCAGTCACAAAAGAACAGGTGTTGTATAATTCCATATGCATGAAATATCCAGAGTAAGCAAATTCATAAAGATTGAATGTCAACAGAATAGTGGATATTAATATCCAAGGGAGAAGAAACAGAGTTACTGTGTAACAGATATAAAGATTCTCTTTAGGATGATGAAAATATTCTGAAAATAGATAGTGGTGATAGTTCCACAATATAATAAACATGTCACTAAATTGTATACTTAAAAATAAAAAAGTAATTTTTGTGTTGTTTACCATAATACATTTTACCTTAATATAAGAAAGTAGCAGAAAAATAAAAGCCACGGCACCCAACTATTAAAGACAATCATTTGAAAGTGACTGTATTTTCTCAATTTATGATTTTGAGCACCTGGAATATTTCTAATGCCAACATTTTCCAGTTTGGATAATGGAAGAGTCAGAGAATATTGTTATGTGCCACACAGATTTATCCTCAGAGATGAAATTTTTTCTTGCTGGGAGTGTTGAAGGTTGGCAATTCTCAGTCTTTAGCCCTCTTGGGATATCATCTTTAATCAAATAGCTACACTGACCAAGGTTATGCCCCCTTCCTGAGGAGAGCATCCTCCCAATGAGCAGTTGAGGAAGTCTGCCTCTTCACTTTAATGAGTGGCAGCTTGACAGAGATACGTTAAGAGGGCCAAATAGGGTCAGCTGAAGTCTTTGGTTAAATATACTGCAGGCTAGTTTCTCCCTCCACTCAGTCTTGCTTCATTATCTGTCCTTCCACAGATGTTAAACTAGCACTTTCTATTTAAAACAAAAGCTAATTTCCACTTAGATTAACTACTCATTGAGGAAAAGAAAATACTTAAATATTTCTAGGTCACTGAACATAAGATCCAGTTGACAGTGAATTATGGGGAGATATAGTACTATGGTAAGACCCCATTGGAAAAAAGCCATAGAAGGACAGGTATTGAACTGAATGTTAGTCAATCTCCAACTGACAATAGGCCACTCAATTCAATAACCCACACAGTACTGTTTCCATCTCCCCACCTGGTAACACGAAATGGACATATTTAGCAATCAGTCTAACTGTTCTGTTTCTCTTGCAGGATTCCTATGGTAGTATGGAAAATAAAGCATAGCTTCCGAAACTGCTCCCCACTCATGACAGAAACTTAAAACCTGTATGTTATTGTGTGAGGAATGGTAAATATTTGTGTCCCTAAAGGAAACATTAGAGATCTCAAATTATTTTCAGTGAAACCACAAGTCTGTCTCTACAAAAATGGAATGGTTCCTGGATGATGACAGTCATCTACTGCAAATTCAATCAAATAGCAGTTTTCATTTTGGTTGCTTTGCTAGCTATGTTCCATTTGCTAGCACAGATAAACACAGCCTCAGGTAAGTGGGATGAAGACTTTGATCTGAAAATTGTGCTCTCTTTCACCCTTTTCAGAAAAGCATAATAGGTAACAAATACCATTTACTTTTAAGTAATAATAGTATATATCTATTGTCTTGCCCTAGGACAATGGTAAATCTTTCTCTCAGTCAGAGAAATCTGTATTGATGGCATAGTATGAAGAAGATCCTACTGGCAAACTATAATGAATATCTCAGACTGACAGAACCAAATAAACAGACATGACAAATATGTTGGGGTGGCAGCAAGACAGGTAGGCTCCAGAAGATGGTGGATAAACCTAAAAGCACACCAGGTGTTTGTTTCATCTCTCAAAAATGTGAAGGTCCTATCAGTTGAAGAAAGTCACAACAGCCCTATCAAAAAAAAAAAAAAAAAGACAAATGACTACACCTTCATTCCCCATGACAGAGAAACACAACACCTGATAAGTCTCCTTATGTTTTGGAGGCAGCATTTATCACACCTGAGGATATTACTCTGGTCCTTCTGCTAAGTAATGTAAAAAGTTGCTGAAGAATGGCTCTCCCCAAACTGTCTAGTACAGGGCTTCCCAGATGTGTAATTTTCACATGTGCATTATTTTGAGCTGAGATCAATTGATAATCTTGGGCCTCAGGAAGAACTTTTACTCCTTTAACTACCTTGAAAAAGGAAAATTGGGTATATAGCCTAGAATTAGAATTTATAAAAAATAAAATTTTCTCTTTAAGAAGTTTATCTACATAGCAGAACAAACATCTAACATAGACCATCTGGTCTTCATTTGAGCCACCCTGTATTCTTCCCTGTGAATTTCCTTCCACTCTCCTTAAAGCCTCAGAAATCTCCCATTTTCTAGGTTCAGTACATAAAAGACTTCATTTGCCCTATTTACTTTAGAATCTGCATCCATGTGGCTTGTCCATATATGTGTAACTAGTTATTTTTCATCCTATGTAGCTACATGATGTTAATTTGACTCATTAACCACCCTGGAACCCAAAGGAATAAGAGGAAATTTTCTCTTAGCTTCTATAATACCAATAATGATTAGAGATAAAACAAGAGTAAAAAACAAGCTACATATCCAGGCTAGAACGCAGGGACTTTTGGTATGATCTAGTGCACTCTAATATTGTTGTAAGGTAAATGAGTTTTAAGGGTTTTTCATGCCCCTTTTCTATTAGCCTCTATGATCCGCACCTGTGTTATTGTGTCCTCCCCATGACAGTACATATCTGGTCCATTATGTGTGTATATGTGTGAGTGGAACACCTGGGTCTAGGAGGAGAAACTAAAAGGGTGGTGTCAGGAAAGGGAAGAGAGCATGAATAAAGTGCCAGAGGGGAGAAAGGTATGAGGGAAATGTCAAGAAAATGTAAGAAAGCACTCAGAGAAAGACTACAAAGATTCCCAGGGGTCTGGTGAACTCATCTGTCTCCCAGTCCCTCTTCCCTACCCTCCTTGCTCTGTCTAGCATAGCCTGCTTGGAAACAATTATAAATATCTTGTGTGAAAAAAAGATGATGTATGATTTTTATGGAGAACCCAGTAAGATAATAAATACAGCCCCTACTCCTTGTAAGTTTTTCACAGGAAAATGGTTTAAAACCGGATGCCTGGTACGCTGGGTTTTCTTGAAGATTGAATGACTGATCATTGTCTTGAAGTGGCTGTGTGACAAAACCTATTCAACATAAACAATCTTTCTGGCCCACCAAATTCCACAAAGAGTAATTAGACAACGAGAAAACATTAGGGGTGTTATTTCCAATGACCTATAGGGAGGAATATATTGAGCATCTAGTGAATTTTTTTGATAACTCTTGCTCAATAACACAGGTTTCCCCCACCCCCCATGTTCTTATGGTGCAAGAGCTATCATAGACCTTTAGGACCTTGGAAGATAAGATGCCCTTTCCAACAAGTGATATACTTAATTTCTAGGATATCATTATTTTTATTCATTAGAATTTATGAATTAGAATTTATTATTTATTAGAATAATAAACAAACACTTAGAAAGTGAATACCAGATCTTTGTGATAGTGAAAAAGCACAGGTTCAAAATAAGTTTGATTTTTCTGTGTTCCAAATGTAAGAGTTAGATTGTCATCTCTAGTAAAATTATTAGTCACAGCTTAAATACTAAACATTGTGCAAAAGTTCTATTCTCAAAGCAATCTTGTAAAATAGACACCATAAACCTTGAAGAGATTAAGCACTTGCTTAAATTACCCAAATTGTATATGGCTAAGTAAATTGAAACCTAGAAATTCTGAAATTCCCTTAAATTTTCATTTTCTCTTTAAACTTTGACCCAGCTAAAAATAACAACTAATGAGTACTATAAAAATATAAAATACACTTAGATTAACAAGACTAGCAGTTATGGTCTGGTAGTAGAAGCAGTGAAGCAGAATGAAGAATATATCATTAAAAATTCAAAGCGAACTAGCTTGTACAAATAAAAGGTATTGAAATAGTTATAGCATGAGTAGAAAAATTGCACAAAAGTATAGGAGTTTTGGAGAGCTTATGGTAGTTAGAGACCTAGGGAAATTGTCATATTGTGCATTGTTTTTGATGTTTTAAAGATAAGCAGAATAGACTAGTCTGTATACTGAATCAAGGGATTTCCTAGAGTGGAATAAACTAAAGAATAGAGAAATAGAAAGGGTAACTACTGAATTAAGGGCTCTGAAAAGGTAGTAAAGAATGGGACCAAGGTATAAGTGAGTTCCTTAAGAGATCAGTTACATTAGTGTCATTTGCAAATGTCAGCTGTACAAACCATCATGTCCCATCAAAGAATTACTCTCTGCTTGGACCCAGCAATCTAGGTTAGCAACCCTTTAGCTGAGCCTAATATACATGACACTATAATAAGGGGGGTGAAAAATCCAGGTGAATATGAAGGTCCATTTGTAGTGGACCTTTAATACTAGCTACATAGCTAGTGGAAAGTTGATAGTTTTTGTTACTACCCCTCACATCTTCTACCTTTTGGATTTCCTCTTACTATATATACCCTTGGTCCTCCAAAAGGTAAGATTTTATCTGGCTCCTATTTGAGAACAAAGATTGAAATCAGTATGAGAGCTAACCATGATGATCACAGATTAGTATATTCAGCAACATATCCCAGAGCCACCAATGTGAGCAGAACTAAGCACCAGTGCAGGACAGAGTCACATATTCCTTTAATTAAAATGTTGCTTAAAAAGTAGATTGGTCAAGTGATAAAGACTGAGAAATTTTGTCTAAAGGAGGTAATTATTTTGCTAAATTAAATTAATGTAGCTAATATTAAAAAAATTAAAAGGAAACAAGATGGTTGTCACTAGAAGAAAAAGATGATGTGGGATAGGCAAATTTGTTTAAGATGGTCAATTGTATGGCCATGCTTAGATATCAGATGTTTGGTGGCGGTCATAATGACACAGCCACTTGAAAATTATAATACGGCTACCTGAAACATATTCAATGATATTTCAATAAAATAACTCAACAATTATCCCACAACTTACCAAAAGCCAGTGCTTTTAAATTCAAACTGATATTAGGCAAAATAAAAGGATTATATCTATGCTTTACACTTAAATTATAATGTAATAGTAGTGACACTTTATATACTTTAGCTTATATACTTTTTAGTGAGACTTTATCTACTTTTTTTCAATGTTTTATTCATTTTTAAAATTTCTTATATAGGTAAACGGTTGCTGGGATGCCTTCCCTTACCCACCACCCTGGCACCCCTTGTGTTCACTTAGACTCCTCTCTTCTTGTTGTTTGTTGATTTATGTTGAGTCCATTGGTCTCTTCATTTTTTTGTGTCCATTTGCCAGGTGAGGGACTGTGTTCCTGGGACATGGCATACTGTGCGTGATGGTTTGTAGTTTTAGCTTTGCATTGGGCAGCCAGTCCATGCTCATTTGGGGTTTATCAATGTCTTCTTTTGCTGGCTGCCCTCTCCAGTCTGATCTCCTTGCCAATCCCTGCCTCTGCACCTCTTATCTCTGTCCTCTGGCTTAGGGGGTCCTTTCCCCCAGCCATAGTCAGTAAAGAAGTTTCTCGATGAGGGCAGACATCCTCTGATGGACTTTGCAAGTCATCTCCTCTCCCTCAGTTTGCGATTTGCTGTGAAGCCATTGCCCTGACTCTGCGGCCCTCCTTTCCCAAGGCTTGGGGAAGGTGCCTTATTTTCTTGGGTTGCCTATCCCAAAATGGGGTTTTGATTCATCCAGTCCCAGTGAAGCTGTAGGTGCAGTTCTATGATAGGTCTTTACCACAGCTGTCTCTCCAATCCAGTATGCACTATCTTTGTCAATGATCCTTCTGTGTCCCATCCACATGTATGGGCAGGATCTTTATTTGGTCCTTCACTCATTCTGTGTCAATGTATGCAATGTTTGTGCTCTTCTTATTCTTCCTGAGGACTAAGTGGAGTGAGAGTGAAAGAGCAAAGGTATATACTTCTTAATAGGTTAGATATAAAAAAAGAAGACAACTGTTTAAGTCAATATCCATTTTCATCAAAATATTCTCATAAAACTATTAAAATAAACTTTATTGTATATTATAGAGTGAACCCAACAATCTTGTAGAGTTTGAAATGTATATTTCTTTTATCCTAGAACAGAAAAATAGGCATTAAAATGCAGAAGATAATGGAAACTGCCTTAGTCAATGGAGGGAATTTAACTTAAAAAGTTAGATGGTCAAGTATTTTTAAGGAACATGAAATAACAGAAATATCAACAAATTTGTTGTTAACTAAGAAATTTTGTGATTTAAAAAAATTTTATTTATTCTTTATTCTTAAATCACAACCTCAGTGAATGGTTTTTGAGATACCTCCCCCCCTCCTCCAGGTGCCCCCTCCATTCTCTCACACCCATTCTTTGTTGTTTGTTAGTCTGTGTTAAGTCCATTAGTCTCTTTCTTGCCTGTGGCAGTGTCCTTTCATTGGGTGAGGGACTGTGTTCTTGAAACAAGGTGACCCTTGATGGTAGGTTTTCAGTCTTAAGTTTGTGTTGGGCAGCCAGTCTGTATTCATTTGTGATCTGTCCATGCTTTCTCATTGGAGGCTGTCTTCTCCAATCCCATATCTGTTGTTTTGCTGCTTTACCTTATGGTTCTGGCATCAGATTTAGGGTGTCTCATCCTCTGCCAGTGTCAGTGAACAAGTTTCTCTGAGGATACAGACATTTGTGATTGTCCATTGTAGATCATCTCCTCTGCCTCAGTTTGCAGTTTTGCTGTGGGGCCGATCTACCCAGTCCTTGGCTTTCCTTTCCTCTCCCTTAGTGTGGTGAGGGGCACCTTGCTCTCCTAAAAGGTATCTCCATAATGAGGTTTTGGGTCTTCCAGACCTGGTGAGCACATAGGTGCACTTCATGACATCATGATTTCATAGATGTTTCTCCTGTCTCACTATCATTGGTTCTTTCGATTGTCCATCTGCTGTGTCCAGCTCAGGCTTGTGGGCTGGATTTTTACCAGGTCGCTTGCCTGTTTTATGATGGGGTTTGTGTTATATATGTTCTTCTTCCTTCTGAAGATAAGCTGAGTGAGAGTGAAATGGAAGGGGCATCCCCTCCACCATCCCCTGCCCGCCCAAGCACCAGTACCTCCTTGCATGGGGGTGGGGCCCAGATGGCCATACATGTGCTGTCCTAAGCCTCCCTTGGGCTGGGGACTGGGGGCAATATGCTTCTGCCTATCCAGGCTGCAGATAGCTGCCCTGCGCAACAATAATCTGCCCTTGTGCTAAAACCCTACCTGGTCCCCCCTCCTATGCTCTCCAGGCTTGGGGGGAGGCTTACCCAGGGGTATTCTCTGCCTTTGCTCCCCACTGACTGGGCTGAATAGAGGCAACTGGGGGAACCCAGCTACCCCCAGTGGGGGGGAGAGCTGACCTGCACCCCCACTCTATCCTCTGTACAAGAGGAAGCAACCTCACGGATTCTTCCCATCCAGTTGTGGTGACCTGGTGGGGAAACTTTGTGTATTGTGATATTCTGTATATATAAATTCTGAGCATGGATGACAGTCTGAGTTAGTGACTTATTTATATGTCTGTTATATGCAGAGATGATATGCATGCAGAGATGATATGCATACCAATTGTAAATGATTATGGATCTTTGAATGTCTGTAACAACTGAAACGACTAGGGAGGGGAGGCAGTGGGTGACCCCCAGGGATCACAATGATGTGAAATATATATATGTAAATAAATTATTAAAAAAAACATTTTAGCACATTTGCAAATTCTATACAAAGTTAAGCAAACCCTAGAATGTTAAATGCATTTTAATTTTAGGAAAATGCTGTGGAAAATATTATAGGAAGGGATGAGTGAATGTCAGATTATAAAACTTAAGGAATTACTATTATCTGAGATAAAAATCTAGCTTATTAACAAATCAGGACCTTAATAAAAAGACATTGTTGCTTTATCAGTATATAGTATTTGCCTTTAAGTTTTCTTTGGGACTATGAAAGTGGGTAATATTCCACCTAATCCATATACAAGTTGTCTAGCATTTACTTTATTTCTTCTTCAATTCAAATTAAGTGGCTACATTAATTTTTTTATCAGTTTGAATGAACTTTTAATGTATTTATGATTGCAATTATGACTCAGTGGGTAAGAGGAATCCTGATAACAAAACAACTAAGTTATCTAAAGAAGACAATAAAATTATATCTTGGTAATGAAAGTGGGGTTTTGCTGCTACCATTTTGTAGCCTGCTGCAGTCTTGCATCAAACCCCTTTGAGCTACCCATGTAACTCCTATTACCATTAATTGCAGTTTCACTACCCAAGCACATCAAAAGAAAAGACACAGGCTTCCTTTGTGCTTTGGGTTTTGTAATCCTTTTCATATTGTATAATGAGATCCAATTCTACTTTCACATTTTAGCTACTGATTGTACTTATCTCAATATTTACTTATTCCAGTTTTCCTTTTCCATTTTTTTTGAAACTCTTGGGAATGTTCAGATTGGTATATTAAAAGGAAAATTATTTTTATATATTTATGGATATTATTTGTGATTCAAAATAAAAAGAACAAACTTATAGGGTGTAAATCTTTTTATCTTTAGGGACAGGTAGGATTCAAAATACAATCTGGAACTTGAGTTATATGTAGGAATTTTCAGAAAAAAATCAAGATTTATACTGATGTTAATGTAATCTTTTTCAGTTCATACAATAACTATTTAAAATAAACTACATGATGGATCTTACATAGAGAAATGAAGGCGCTGGATTTCATTGTGAGCTCTGTCCTAATTGTCTGTGAAGTCTGAACCTTTTAAATATAAATAACATCTAAGATCTACCAAACCTTCCCAGACCAAAGAGGTGCTCATACAAAATGTAGACAGAGACCTAAGTTGTCCAATCCCTGATCCTCTGTCAGAGATGACATATCCATGAGTTCTGCTGCACACACCAGAAGCCTGGTATCATTCCTGCCAATCTCATCTCCTTTACACTTGATTTCATCACTCTCAGATGCTATGAAATCACTTTCTCTTCTAAAGAACTCATGGATTTAGCAAGTTTTCTCATTAAATTGTCAGAGATCATCCCAATCTTGGTCTTCTTTTAACACTAGAGCAGAGATGTCAAACTGGGATCTCCCTCTACTTGGTCCCTTTCTCATCTGCATATAGAAAAAGGTATTTACTAAAACTACAAATATCATATTTTCTTTCTGATTGAAATCCATCAGTGGATCCTCATTGCTCTTCAGACAGTCAAAATTGCTGTAAGGTTTTAGCCCATCTTATTCACTCTTCCTGTTGAAGTTTGCATTTGCATTGCCCTTGGTCTTCTGAAAATAAATTGCCCTTAGCTGTATCTCCTTTCTTATTTTCAGAACTAGTTTGGTCCTATCATAAGCTTTAGTATACTTTCCTCTTCCAGAAACTTCTTGTTGCTTACACACCCCCCCACACACACACCCCACACACATACACACACACACACACACACACACACACACACACACACACTCCTTTCTGAAACTCATTTCTTCAGATTTGCAATTCAAATATGAGTTCCTCATATCTCTGACTCCTCATATAAGGTAAATTGCATTCTCCATAGCACTCTGTACTTTCCCTCAGGAACTTTCCTTCATTCTTCTCTTCAACAAATATTTAATGAATAATTAAATTATGGTACAGACAGGCATGATTCTTGGCCCTGGGGAACAACAGTCAATTAGATAAGATCCCTACTTTCAGGACCTTCTATTTTAGTGGGATACATGCAATCAATAAATAAAAATGTAAAAACAAGTCAATAAACAAGGAACTGTTATGAAAAAATTATGTAACAGGTTAGTCTACTTAGAGAATATGGGGGGGGGGCGGGCGGGCAGGGACACCATTAGTGAAGATAGTACTGTTGGGTTTTTTTTTGTTGTTGTTGTTGCTGTTGTTGAGACTTGAATAAAGTCAGTTATGTTTCCTTGTTTGATTAATACAGTAATGCCTGTGTCTTGATTCACTCCATGATTGCATGATAGCAATAACTATCACTATTATGCTCAGAAATTCTATAACTTTTAAACTCATGTAGAAATATTTTAAATAAATAAAAGTATAAGGTTAGTTTAAACCTCTCTGGATTATTTTTCTCAGTTTCAACTTGGACAAGTAATTGAAATTTCTAACCTTTAATTTCCTTGTCTAATAATGAGGATAACAACTCTTATCTATTAATTAAATAATATATATACATATCTCAATCATCAACCTGTGGTTTTAGCTATTAAATCTAAGGTATATATCTTTTATATTGTATTTTTCCTCTCATGTTTGAATATAAAATATAATCAATAAAAATCTAATAAAATTTCTGGTATCTAGTTTTCTTAATTGCTAATTTAAGAATTGATAGTTAATGTTTCATGATTGTGAAATACATGAGGCATTAGCCTATTTAAGAGCTGTCTTCATTTGGTTTTTAGAGTTTCATAGATTTTAAATTTGATTTTAATATTAAATTTTTTCATAATACATAAGCATATGATACAATTTACCAATTCAAGGAATTATTTTCAGGTAGAAGGTTTTGGAAATGACTTGCTATGAAGAGAAATATTTGGAATTTTAAAGTACATTTATGCATATACATATATGTGTATTTATTATGCATATGTGTGTCTATTTCATGAGATAATATTCTATATAAGTACTTTGGTTATGGTTTAAAACACTATATATATATAAATATCTAAGTTATGGTCTAAAAATACTTCTGTGAATATGTTGTTTATAGAGTCTTAGTAACAAACCTGTGAAGCAGGTATTACAGGTTATGAGGAATCTTCAACCTGAAAGAGCTAACAGTCGGTGACCGAGTTCTTAGGTTACCTACCTTGCAGAGTTACTGGAAGAAAACAGTACTCTGATTTGTTGGCAGGTGTTGGTACAGAGGATTGTAACTCTCAGGGGCTGGAGAGTAACAGAAAAGGGAAACAACCTTATTGATACTTCCAAAAAATGGAACAAATCAGTTGACAGTGGAGGCAGATTAATTTATCTTCACATTTTCTAAATCTTTTACAGTTCACTACATAAACCTTCTTGGGACTATACATCAATTTAATCCTTATGGCAGAGAATAATTATGGTGAGTTTCTCCACTGACTTACTTTTATTTGTTGAAAATTCATTTCTGGAGGTGAGTGAGCGGGACCCAGAGACTGAATGCCGGAAGGTTCCAGCCAGCCCCAGAGCACGGACAGCGATCCAGGCCCCAGGTGGGGGCGGGGAGCAGCCAGCAGCCCAGCCACCAGAGAGGGACCTGTAGCCGAGCCCTGACCACTTTGCAGCCCCAGCGCAGAAAAAAAAAAAAAACACAAACCCTACTGGACTCTAAATAAAAAAGAATGACAACAAAAGACACCTACACTCCTCCTCCATAAAGAACCACAGAAGAAGCCCTACAACATCTACTAATCATAACTCCTCTTAGGGAAACGCAGAATTGAGGTGTTGTCCAATAAGCCTATAAGGCATAATTTATAAGAAGAGAAGACAGTGTACCATAGCAACCACATACACTTATCATATACCCAAATCTGCCAAAGGAAAGAAAAAAAATTACTTACCTCAGCTACACAGACACAAAGACGGAATCAACTACAAACTACCAAGAGACTCCAATCATCATGCCAGCCCATACTAGAGCCATAGTCACTCAATATGTGGAAGAAGTGCAAAAGCAAAGCACAGGAAAGAGGAAAAAGGCAAACACCAAAACAAGCTCAACAGAAACCAATACACCACCGAAGGAAAGACAAACTGTAGAAACCAAAAAATATAACATTGAAGAAATGTGCCACCTCCCAGACAAGGAGCTCAACCTTTGCATGTTACAAGCATTCAAAGAGCTAAGGGAAGAATTAGAAAAACATAAAGAAAAAGAAGTGAGAATGGCAGAGAAACTGAATAAGTTGGAAGAAGAAATGCAAAACATCAAGAAAGAAAACATCAACAAAGATAAAATAATTGAAGAATTGAATAAAATTGAATACCTGAGCAAGATCCAGAAAGAAACCCAAGATCTAAAGGGAACAACAGAAGAGCTAAAAAATGCAGGGAAACATTACGAAAGTAGACTGGATGAAATTGAAGAACGAGTAAGTACCCTGGAGTACACCAAAATTGAGAGGAAGAAGAAAGACAGAGAAAGAGAGACACAAGGTAAGAAAATTGAAGAAAAAGTCAGAGATCTGTCTCATTCCTCAAAGAGAGGAAACATAAGAGTTATGGGTGTCCCTGAAGGAGAAGAGAAGCATATGGGTACTGAAAGGCTGTTTAAAGAAGTAATGGAAGAAAATTTCCCAATCCTGAAGAAAGAAATGAAATTTGACATCCAGGAAGCCAAAAGAACACCAACTACATCAACGAAAGAAAAACCACAGCAAGACACATCATTGTAAAACGCCCAAGAGTCCAGGATAAGGAAAAAATAATGAGATTGGCTAGAGAAAAGAAACAGATAACATACAAAGGAAAACCTATTAGGCTGACCTCAGACTTCTCTGAAGAGACACTACAAGCAAGGAGAGCATGGAATCATATCTTTAAAAAAACTCCAAGATAAAAAATGCCAGCCAAGATTACTCTATCCTGCAAAACTTTCTTTCCTCTACGAAGGAAGAATAAAAACCTTCTCAGACAAGCAAAGCCTCCAGAAATATGCTGCTACTAAACCACCACTCCAAGAAATCTTGCAAGAAGCCCTCAGATTAAAACCAACAGAAAAATAAACAGTCCAAAGCAAGGAAGCTAACCAGAACCTCAAAATGACAACCAAAAAACTGACTTCAGAATCTCAAGTATCAGGAAAAAAAAAAAAAAAAGGAAACCCTAACCTCCAAATGACCCTCCAAAAGTCAACACTGGAACAAGTATCAATCATCACCCTAAATGTCAATGGTCTCAATTCAGCAATAAAAGACACAGAGTAGCAGAGTGGATCATAAAACAAAACCCAACATTCTGCTGCCTGCAGGAAACACACTTAAACACGAAAGATAAGCACAGACTAAAAGTAAAGGGCTGGAGAAAAGTGCTACAAGCAAATGGTCCCCAGAAGAAAGCAGGAGTAGCCATATTAATAGCAGATAAAGTAGACTTTAAGCTAAAGAAAGGTGACAAGGGATAAAGAAGGCTACTACATATTGGTAAAAGGGTCAATACATAACAAAGATGTAACAATTATTAACATATACTCACCAAATGAGGGAGCACCAAAATTCATCAAACAACTACTAACTGAAACACTGAAAACAGACATTGGGGAGAACATTGGTAGGTGACTTCAACATACCACTCTCACCAAAGGACAGATCAACAAGACAAAAACTAAGCAAAGATACAAAAGCCCTAAATGAAGATCTAGACTGTATGGACCTAATAGATATCTACAGGACACTACACCCACAAGGAAAAGACTACACCTTCTTCTCAAATGCACATGGATCATTCTAAAAAATTGACCATATATTAGGACATAAGGCAAACACTAACAGGCATACAAAGATTAAAATAGTACCAACTCTTTTCTCTGATCACAAAGGCATTAAACTAGAAATCAACAATGAAAAGAAAGCACGAAGAAAGTCCAACACATGGAGACTGAACAACATGTTACTAAATGAAGACTGGGTAACTGAGGAAATTAAGGAAGAAATTAAAACCTTCTTTGAAACAAATGACAAAGAAGACACAACATTCCAAAATGTCTGGGATTCAGCAAAAGCATTTTTCAGAGAAAGGTTCATAGCAATACAGGCTCATATCAAAAAACAAGAAAACAACCAAAGAAATAACCTAATCTCCCAACTCAATGAGCTAGAAAAAGAACAACAAAATAACCCCAAGCCCAGCAGAAGACAAGAAATAATAAAAATAAAAGCAGAAATAAATAATCTAGATAGCAAAAAGACTCTTGAGAAAATCAATAAAACCAAAAGTTGGTTCTTTGAAAAAATAAATAAAATTGATAAACCCCTTGCAAACCTCACAAAGAAAAGAAAAGAAAACACTCAAATAAGCAGGATTACAAACAAAAGAGGAGAAATTACAACAGACACATCAGAAATCCAAAGGATAATCAGAGATTACTACGAACACCTGTATGCAAACAAATACAACAACCTGGATGAGATGGACAAATTCCTGGAAAGATATAACCATCCAAATTAAAGGAAGAAGAAGTAGAGAACTTAAACAAACCAATCACTAGCAGCGAGATTGAAACAGTCATCAAAACTCTACCTAAAAACAAAAGCCCAGGACCAGATGGTTTCACAAATGAATTCTACCAGACATTCAAAGACGTAATAACGCCAGCACTACTAAAACTTTTCCAAAAAATTGAGAAAGAAGGAAAACTGCCAAACACATTCTATGAAGCAAACATCACTCTCATACCAAAAGCAAATAAAGACAGCACAAAGGAAGAAAACTATAGACCAATTTCCCTAAGCAAAAATTTTAAACAAAATCTTGGCAAACCAAATCCAACGTGTATAAAAAGCATTATTCACCATGACCAAGTGGAATTTATCCCAGAAGCACAGGGATGGTTCAACATTCGAAAATCAATTAACGTAATCCACCACATCAATAAGGAGAAAACCAAAAACCATATGGTCATATCAATAGATGCAGAGAAAGCTTTTGATAAAGTTCAACACCCATTTATGATAAAAGTTCTTGAAAATTTGGGGATAAAAGGAACATATCTCAACATAATAAAAGCCATCTATGACAAACCTACAGCAAACATCATCTTAAATGGAGAAAAATTAAATCATTCCAATTAAGATCTGGAACCAGGCAAGGATGCCCACTCTCTCCACTACTTTTCAACATTGTACTGGAAGTTCTAGCAAGGGCAATAAGACAAGAGAAAGACATAAAAGGAGTACAGATAGGGAAAGAAGAACTGAAGCTCTCATTATATGCAGATGACATGATTCTATATGTGGAGAACCCAAAAAAATCCACAGAAAAACTTCTTGAAACAATAAACCAGTTCAGCAAAGTAGCTGGTTAAAAAATCAACACACAGAAGACAGAAGCTTTCCTTTACACAAAAAGTCAAACAGAAGAAGAAGAAATTAAAAAAAAAATCCCCTTTACCATTGCACCAAAAAAAAAAAAAAAAAAAAATACCTAGGGGTAAACCTAACAAGACACGTAAAAGATCTATATAAGGAAAACTTCAAAACTCTGCTAAAGGAGATAGAAGAAGACATAAGGAAATGGAAAAACATTCCCTGCTCATGGATTGGAAGAATTAACATCAAAATGGCCATCCTACCTAAAGCAATCTACAAATTCAATGCAATTCCTATAAAGATTCCAACAACATTCTTCAAAGACATAGAACAAAAATTA
This sequence comes from Uropsilus gracilis, assembly GCA_004024945.1. Classification (NCBI taxonomy): domain Eukaryota; kingdom Metazoa; phylum Chordata; class Mammalia; order Eulipotyphla; family Talpidae; genus Uropsilus; species Uropsilus gracilis. Next base: position 96,701 of record PVHY01004161.1, read on the forward strand.
CAGAGATTCATATGGAATAACAAAAGACCTTGGTTATCTAAAAACCTCCTGACCAGGAAAAGAGAGAATGGAGGAATCACTATTCCAGACTTCAAACTATACTACAAAGTCATAGTAATTAAAACAGCCTGGTACTGGTATAAAAACAGACAATCAGACCAATGGAACATAACCGAATCCCCTGAAATAAAGTCACACATATATAGTCAATTAATCTTTGACAAAGGAGTGAAAAACTTACATTGGAACAAAGACAGCCTCTTCAATAAATGATGTTGGGAAAACTGGAACAAGACATGCAAAAAAAAAAAAATGAACCAAGACACCTCCCTCACACCATGTACAAAAAATGGATAAAAGACTTAGACTTAAGACCCGAAACCATAAAATACATAGAGGAAAACCTGGGCAAAACCCTTCATGAGTTACAATTCAGAAATCCATTTTTGGTCACATCCATAGATGGCAAAAAAATGAAGGAAAACATAAACAGCTGGGACTACATCAAACTAAAAAGCTTCTGTAATGCAAAAGAGACAAAAGAAAAAACAAAAAGAACCCCAACTGAGTGGTAAAAAAATTTTTCCCTCCATATAAGTGACAAGGGTCTGATAACAAAGATACACAAAGAACTCACACAACTTAGTAAAAACAGAGCAAAGAACCCAGTTAAAAAATGGGGAGATGATCTAAAAAGAAACTTTTCCAAAGAGGAAGTCCAAATGGCCATTAGGCACATGAAAAAATGTTCAACATCATTAGCAGTAAGGGAAATGCAAATCAAAACCACGATGAGATACCATCTTACACCAGTAAGAATGGCCCACATCCAAAAAACAGACAATGACAAGTGCTGGCGTGGATGTGGAGAGAAAGGAACACTTTTACACTGCTGGTGGGATTGTAAACTGGTCCAACCACTATGGAAAGCAGTGTGGAGGACCCTCAAACTAATGAAAATGGAACTACCATTTGACCCAGCAATCGCTCTTCTGGGAATCTACCCAAAGGA
>PVHY01004162.1:0-29825 GCA_004024945.1 Uropsilus gracilis
CCAAGGTACGACCCTGCAGGACAGCCTACCTGACACAAACTCACCTATGATGTGGCCGTTCCTGCCAGTTGCTCAGCTTCTTGTCTTGAATGGCGGCAGCTGCAGGACCTGGGGTGTCCATGCTCCTGGGACTCAGAATCCAAGGAGCAGGTTGGGCCTTGGAGGGTGAGCCTCTTTGGGAGAGTCTTCATGGGATTCCAGGGACATAGGGTCAGAGCAGCATGAGGAGGACTGCCCTAGGACTGCTCACATTGAGTCCAGAGGTAAGGGTAGGAGGACCAACTGGTAGGTTACAAGGGAAGTCTGAAAGCTGCAGCAGGGTGGAGACAGGAGGCACTATGCCTCTTGCGGATGCAGTCTTTTGGGGGACACGGTCTCAACCAGGCCACTCACAGTGGACAAAGCTGCTACATGCTTCCTTGCGCAGCCCTGCTCCTCAGGATCCCTGTTTGGGGACTGGTATTTGTCTCCAAACACTGGGTTGGGAGCACCTGAGTGGGGTGCAGTTTGCAAGTTTGGGGGACTCTTTAACAGTAACACCAGGGGCATCCCGAGGTAAAGCCGAGCCCCAGGTTGACGTTTGTTTTCAGATCATCACGGCCAACCCCTGGAACACCATCGCTCTCCTCTGTGGGGCCTTTCTGGCGCTCTTCAAAGCCGCCGAGTTTGCGAAGCTGAGCGTGAAATGGATGATCAAGATTCGGAGGCGATACCTGAAGAAGCGAGGCCAGGCCGCGAACCATGTCAGCTGAGGCGGCCTGTCATCCCTGGACTGCTTGCTTGGGCGGCCGGACACCAGGCGTCGCTGCCAGGGTGGCCAAGCCCCCCCACCCTTGCTGACCCAGCCCGGCCGCGCCATTGTTGTGCAGACCCCCGGATGACGCCACGCTGTTGAAGTGTTTAAGTTATTCATGGACGTTTCAAAGAGTTGTCTGGGGACGTCTGGACGGGTGTGTGGAAGGCAGCCCCATGGGGCAGCGTGGTCTCAGTTGTGAAGTACCTTTCCGTGGAGTCGTGAGCCAAGCAGCGTGGCAGCGCGCGCGCAGACTGAGGGCTCGGCATCCCCCTTAGGGTTACGTAGACAGTGTGACTTTCTTGTCCTCCACATCCTGCCTTGGACACCCATGCCTGAACATAAAGGTGAACCCTCAGCCCTCTGCCACTTCCTCTGTCCAGCCTCTGTTGCTAAAGCGTAAAGGAGACTTCAAAGCTCCTAGGAAGCTTTGGGTGTCTTGTGGGCTGACGGCTACCACGTCTCTGGCTGGAGTCTCTTGACGCAGGTTTCAGTGCTGGCCTGTAGCAGCCTGGGACAGTGCGCCCAACCTCAGCAACCCTGAGAGGGGTGCTGGCCTGCAGGCTCCCCAGGCAGTCACTCCCATGTTGGGACCTGCAAGCAGGAGGACTCCCAAGGCCACAGAGCTGACATCGAGGTACGTCGGGCTGCGTGCAGGGAGGGTAGGAGTCAGGCAGGGCCAGGACCTGTAAGCTGTGCTTCCCGTGGTGTTCTGGGGTTTGTGTCAGAGGGAGCAGCTGGAGGAAGACCACCCCCCCCCAGCCTGGCTGGGCCCCCCCAGCAGGTGTTTCCACAGCAGAACCCGCAACTGGGGTGCAGGAACTGCTTCTGCCAGCAAGGGGGGGTGGGGTGGGGATAGGTGCTCACAGTGACCCCACGGGTGTGTGGCTGGGAGAGGACAGTTGCAGGAGTGGGGAGCCAACAGTGACCCCCAGGTGGGCAGCAGCCAGGTGAAATTTAATTGCCGTCACAGGCTGGATGTTTTTCCCTAAGGGGAGTCTGGATTCTCCCACCATCTCCCAGCCCAGACAGGAGGGTAGTGATTCTGGAGGTGAGGTTCATCCTCCTGTGCCCACTCGCACTGGCACCAGCAATAGGTACAGCCTTTCCTCCGGACAGAGAGCAGTGTAGGGAGACCCTAGACCTCAGACCTCCACTTGTGGGGCAGCGTGCTGGGGGTCCTCCGGGTTTAAGTCAAGTGCCTGCTGCCCCTGGCCAGCCTTGTGGTTCCCAGGGTCCGCATGCAGCAGGTGGGGGGGGGGGGCAGGCTTGGGAAAGGAGGACCACGTAAGGCAAATACAAACATAGACTTTATTAAATGCCACTCCGCCCCCGGAGGTCTTGGTTACAAAAGTTCCGCGTGGCTGCTCGTGGAGACTGGAATGGTGGCCGGCCAGCAGTGAGTGCGTGGCCCCTCAGGGCAGCCTCCCCACTCTAAGCAGGATGCTGCCGTAGTCACAGAGCCACTGGCCCTCCCGATTGGTGGGCCGTGGGTGGCTGTGAGGGTGGGCGAAATGCACCAAGGTGGCTGGGGCCTCTCACCGAGTCGCGCGGGACAGGGGATGTCCAGAGGGACAACGAAGACTTTTGGTTTACTTTCCCAGCTTTTATTCTCTATTTGTGCTTTAAAGAGCCTGGAGATTTAAGGTTTTTGCTCAAATCCCAGAGTATGGCAATATCACTAAGGAGGGAGGAGCCTGTGGAATCTGGAGAGACCAGGGCAGGGCAGGGCTCTCCCTCAGTTGTTTCAGGAAATACTCTTTTCCTACGATGTAACTAAGGTCTGCAGCATGTGAAAAGCACATTATAAAAGGGAAAATATACAGAGCGGACTACTCTATGTGCAACACAATCAAAGAGTTCAAGTCGTAATTCTTACCACTCCCATAATGATCTCACTCATAGATGATACAGTTCATTTCTGCAAAACGTCAAAAGTGACACAATGATCAATGATTAGACCAAGGTTACAATGCGCTGAGGCCGTGATACAGCAGGGACCGTGTTTAGTCCATGTTTTCACTTATAATCGCCAGGGAAAAAATTGGCCTTTTAATTATAGTGATGAGGTTTGTTTTGTCATTTTTACATATTTCAAAAAAGCATACAAAACGGCCCATCCGGAGGTGAGCAGGCTGCTATTCGGAATTTGTATTGCTGAGAATGCTGTGCGTGTTGTGTGTACTGTTCTGCTTTTCTAGAGCTTTCTTCAGCTTTAGCTCCTCTAATTTTTTCCATAATTCTTCACGTTCCAATTCCTTCTTTTTCTCTCTGTAGATAAACCAAAAATTTTACAGTCAGACATTCTCTTTCCACAACCTGAACCAACAGGGCGTTACTTGGCAGTCTGCCCACTTTTACTTTACTCTGGTTGAGGCACCCAAGGCCCAGTGCCTGGGCACAGAGACCATAGCATCTGCAATCAGGTGCTGGCCTCAAGCCCCCTCCGCCCCCCACTCACCCCCCATGCCCCGCAGCTGTACTCACACCCACAGCCACATGCTGACGGGCTGACCCAGCATAAGGGGTGGGAGTCCTTACACAGAACCCACACCCTGTCTCAAGTCAAACGAAATCAAGTTTGAGTAACAGCTCTCTATAACAATGCTAAGTATTTTATATACTTAATAAATTCCAATTCTAAGGAAAACATTTTCTCATAACTTGGATCAATTATTCTGAAAGGCTGTATGAACATGTAGAAAAGGTGGGCTTTAAGTGTGCAATTAGACAGAGGTGCACACTGCAATGAGTTACTGATATAACAACTTTTTTTGGGCTGGAAAACATCTTTTTTCTACTGAAAACCATGACTATAAAGTTTGGTTAAAACAGACCAGCTTGGGCATGTGAAGTGGAAGCCATGCTAGCTGCCCAGCCCTGGACTCCCACCAGGAACTTGGGGGACAGGGAAGGTGACAGAGATGTGGGTTAGCCTCCATGAGGAGGCTAACAATGGTGGCCTTTCTCTTTTGACTTGGGCTTTGATTTTGCTCTTTTCCAACTATGGCCATACCACCCTGAACGCACCCGATCTCATCTGATTTTGCTCTTTTTCTTTCAGACCTGCCTGGCCTTCTGCCCTTTTCTATGAGGTTCCACCAGAAGGGTCCTCAAAACAGCTCCTCTTTGCTGGGGAAAAATAGCCCATGTCATTCCTCATGGTCGAATAGCACCTGAAAAATGGTTTCCTCCCCCAAATGTGATTCTGCAGCCCTAGGGAACAGGCCTTTGTCTAGAGGAGGAGTGAATGGTAACAGGAGTGGACAGGTGATGTCCACACAGAACTTCACACCTCCCCGAGGATGCTGCCTGTCCTGCAACCAGCACTGCTGTGCTTCTAACTCTTCCCTGACCCTTGGATATGCAATTTCATTGCTGAATTTGTTTCTTCCTGTTAAATCCCAACTCCTCCAAGACAAACAGCCACCAGCAAAAACACCCTACCTCATGGATTCCTCCTCCTCCACCTTCAGAACCTGCTCTATGGGCCAAAAGCTTTATCAGTTCAGGGACTTGGGTTAGGGAGACTGTGTCCCACGCCCCGTTGATGGGGACGGCTCTGCACAGACAACTGCAGCAGTTACGGGATCTGGACCTCCTCCTTCAACACCCCTAGAAGACGTGGGTCCAAATATGGTGGTAGGGGGAGGTGGGGCTTGATAGATGCTAAGAGAAAAATTTAGGATGGAAAGTCTCACAAGGACAAACACCAAATGTGGCAGTAGAGATGATTAATGGATCTTAAATGAAACTGGCTGTGGACATTTCCAAGCACCTGAGTTGGTATAGGAAAAGACAGTCAGCCAGAGGAAGGGACAGAGAGGATTATCAGTCTTAGGAGACCAAGCCAACCTGACCCCAAGGTGGTAACTTCCACAGTTCCATACAAAAGCATATAAAAGACGACCAACCCCTTGCTTGGACAAAACGCAGCCCTTGTCTTTTAAGACTGCCCGCTTATGGTCATCTGTGTCTTCTGTGTTCTCCTTAACCAGCTTGTCATGTGCTGATGAAACAACAAAGCCAGCTTCTCCAAACCAGAGGAATATGAGATAAAAACTACATATTGGCCTCATCCCCTGACACAGGTGCCCCAAACGCTTGAATTTCTGGGGTAGTAGGAGGGTCTTGTTCTAGTTGTACTTTGAGCCACAGGCATTACTTGATGAATTTCCGCTTCCTAAAAGAACTACACTGACTTTGAAATGTCACCTCATTTAAATGTGCATCTCAACCTATCAAATGATGGGGCCCATGTGGACAAAAACAATAATAGGAAGTCAAGTTCTACTGCACAATGCAGATGTTTCCAGACTGATGACGTTTAGAGTGACATTAGCAGAGATCATTTAAGGCCAGAGAAGCTTGCCTGGAACTGTCTTAAAAGTGTCTCAGACTAATGCATAGTGTAACTCACTTCTTAAACATGTAATGCATAGTGTAACTCACTTCCTAAACATGACAGTCTCTAACTCCAAGCCCCATGGCCTACCTCTGTCGCTCTGCTTTGTAGGAGCTGGTGAGGTCATCGAAGAGCTTGCCATCCATCTCCATCAGGGTTTTCAGCACATTGTACACCAATGCCACGATAGTCCTGGAACAGAAGTCGGGACCAGGTCACCGACAAGAGGCACCACCCTTCTCCCAGCATGCTGTCAAAGTGCTGTGACTCCATCAGGTCCATGCTGGCAGTGCTGAACTGAGGGGCAGTGGGCGAGGTAGCCAAGGGTGGGATGGAAAGTCTGATCCTCAGAGTTGGGGTCTTCCCACTGTATAGGCTTCTTGTGAACTCCAGCTAAAGAGATCCTTTTTCCTTCACTCCTGCTCTACCACCTGCTTCTTCAAACCCTGAGCAACAGCCTTAGCAGGTGAATAAATCCAACTAGTATAACTTGTAAGGGGAAAGTGGAAATTGGGATGCAGGTGTTACAACAGGGAGACTACGCATCCACACTGCAGCTCCTCCTGGGACAGTGCCCCCTGCAGGGGGCTGTGCAGTCCCTGAGCCACCCCACCTGGCCCCCACAGGTCCTTCCTGCAGCAGCTGACCCAACCTTCAGGGTAACCCACCGTTTAACTTGTAGTCAAGACAGACACATACACCTCCGACTTTGCAGACTGTGATGTTAGCTTTGGAATACATTCCGAATTGCATGCTAGGAGATTGTGAAAAGTTTGGAAAAGACACTCACGGATTCCAGTGTTCTTTGGAGATTTTGTACAAACTGGCAAACATAATTGGCAGAATTTTATCAATATTTTCCTCAATCAAGCTGAGAATATATTCATTATTCCAGAAGTACAGTGCCCTTTCTGCAACCTGAAAAGGATGTTTAGAAATGTCAAAGCAAAAAGAAGAAACAGGGTAAGAAAAAGAGCACCTTACTGGAAATGCTGTATGTACCTGGAAGTGCGAGCTGGACACACACTTGGAGATCTGCTTAAACAGGGGCTCTTCGATTTTTCTGAATTGCGTTGGTTCAATGACATCTAAGATTTCTTCAATTTCTCCTAAAAACATCACCTAGATCAAAAAAGAATTTTTTAAATTAAATATGACGACTGTTTAGGTTCATTTACCAGCTGCACAGTGGCAGGAAAGGCCAGGGCAAGCACAGCTCTCAGGGGCCCTGCTTGCAAAGCCTCAGAGGAAGGAGTGGGGAGAAGGGTGTAGGGTGGAGAGGAAGGGTGACAGGGGAATTATGTGGAGAGGAATGAGAAGGACAGACAGGTGTATGGGGAGAGAGGGATGAGAGAAGGTGCATAGGGGAGGGAAATGGAATTGGGGTAGAGGGGTGGGAAGCGGGAGCCAGAGAAAGGCAGAGGGGTTGTGGAAAGGCGTTGAGTGGCGTGTGGGCAGGGAGGAATGGGAGAAGTAGTGAGGGGAATAGGGAGAGGGGTGGGCAAGGGGGGAGCGAGGGGAAGAGTTAGGGGAGGGGGCTGAGGAATGGGGGAGAAGAGGGAGAATGGGGAGCAGGAAGGGAGAGGGGTAGGCAAGGGTTAGAGGGAAAGAAGGGGCAGGGGATGGGAGAGGAGACTTTTGGGGAGGAGTGAGGGAGGGGGAGATAGTAGGGCTGAGAGAGAAGAGGGAGAGTGGAGAAGGGGGCTTGTGAAAAGGGGTGGTTGGGGAGAGGACAGGGGCGAGGAATAGTGGGAAGAGGAAGAAGTGGGGAGTGAGGAGGGGGGTTTCTGATAAAATGCACTCAACTGAACAAAACCCACCTCTTTCTGACTGCATGTTTTTGGCCAAAATTTCAGCAATCCTCTGATCACCTGCAAGAAAAGGAGACACTGAGCATGAACTGAAGCAAGGGAAGTCCACTCATATGAGGGTGTTCTCAGTCATGGTGTCCTGATCAGTAGATCAGTATTGTGGGCTGTGGGCTGTCCAACAGCCTGGACTCCTGCTTCCCCTGCAGACCCCAGCCCCTGCCATCCTCCTGGGTCAATGCTCCCATGCAACATCTTCACAAGCTTGCAGCCCAGTACAGGGCGACAATGAGTCATCTGTGAACAACTTAACAGAATGCATCACAAAGAAATCAACGAAAGTATGACTTGGTGAAGTAGAGATGATTTTAGGGAGAAATTAAGAGCAGATAGCCGGGCATGGTGGCGCATGCCTATAAGCGACAGCTTATGGAGTTGCGGCAGGGTCTGGGGATTGTGGTACGAGTCCTGCCTGGGGCAACACAACAAAACCTAGACCTAAAAAATAGCTGGGCGTGGTGGCGCATGCCTGTAATCCCAGCTACCTGGGAAGCTGAGGCTGGGGATTGCTTGAGTCTGTGGTACCCTGGGCAACGTGAGCCTGTGGTTCCACGGGCAAAAATAGCAAGACCTAGTCTCAAAAAAAAAAAAAAAAAGAGCAGATAGATTTTAAACCATTATGAAGCACGAAAGCATCTTGTTTTGTGGTTAACACACCTTAGGAACCAGAGAAAAGGGATCATGAATCTGAAGGAGGACCTTGCCACACTGACAGAACACTACTGCATGCACAAGTGTGATTTTATCTGGGGATGGCGCAACTCACTGTGGTCGCAGAGGGAAAGGTGGATCGGGGAGATTCTGAACAATTATCTGATGACATTGGATTCTATTCTGAGTATACATTCTAATGTTTTGTAAGTTAAAACTAAGAACTTATATTAAAAACCATCAGTAATCACTTTATGGAAAAGGCTGGAAAACCATCTGGGCCTGGTACTTTAGTTGAACTAGATCTTCAACAACCTTTAGGTTATTTAAAATTATTGGTCTGATCCAGTAAACTTATTTCCATTAAAATGGGGAAGAATAATGTTGGAAAAGGAATGCTCAATTATACTTGCTTGTGTAAAATGTAGAGTTATATATACCCCTTAAAAACTCTAAAATTATTGAAGCAAGCAGGAAAATTCAGTATGTGGCCTGATATGTTAAAAATCATACTTGTGTAAAACAAAATGAAGAGTAATAATGATTAAAAAAAAAAAAAAAAGCATGCCTTTCCTAACAAAAACTTAAACCCGGAGGGAATAAAAGTCACAAAACACATTCAAGGTATCCTGAGCACAGCCAGACCCAATGTCACGGGTGGGGGCACTCACCGGCTCTGTGAGGGTTGTGTCCTTCTCCAGGAACTGCACCACGCAGTAGGCCAGCTGAAATGAGCATGTCACTGAGTGGCAGGGCGGCAGGGGGGCTGCCACCTCTGCCTTACTTGTACTGTCGCTTATCTCCTGTGACTAGTACCCTAAAACTTAAACTTCTGGTTTACAAAAGGTGGTCTCAGTCATAACTTCTCAAAGTGCAGCTAACTGATGGAAAGCTATGGCTCCTGGCAGCTTCTAAGTGCACATACTGGGGCTACTGTCTGACAGGGTGACCATCTAAATACTACCAGAAGGCAGCCCATGCTCCAGCACAGACAGCCTACAGGCTTCAGGGCTCCTGCTCAGTGGGGAGTTGGGGCGGAAGGAGGATGTGTCTGGAATCACTTTCCATCAACTAAGTTGGACCAGAAAAGGGCTCTCCTCCACTGTGCTCTCTTCTGTGGCACTGGGCTTGTATAGTAGCTACTGTTGTACCTTATGCTTATTTATACCTAAAACTGTCATGGCAGTACTTGTCAGGTTCTCTGCCTTTTTGTATCATTTATTTCACTTGAAAATGCTGAGACTCACCTGAGCGTGAAACAGCGCTAGGCCCTTCGCAGTATGCATAGGAATAAGAACCTTCATTAGAAACTGTTTATGTTCTGCTTTCAGTGGCAATGCAAAGCCATTGATAATACTGGAGGGAGAAAAAGGCAGGGGAAGGGTTAAGTAGTTACTACTTTGTTTCCAGAGAGTTACTCCATCCAGAGCAGTGAGGAGCAGCCCAGCCTGTCAAAGGCGCCACTGCCAGCCCCTCAGCCGTACCAGCCCTGTGAGATGTGCCTTGTGCAAAGATCCTGGGAGGAACGAGGTGCCAGCTAAGGCTCCGGCCGGCTGGCCCAGCTCCGATGTGGGAAGCCTGTTCTCAGTCTAGGTATTGTTGCCTTTCCTTCGTTTAAAGATGTGACCCTGGCACTCCAAACACTGAGATTTTCCTATCGAGCCAATGCTATCAGAATAGCTTGTGAAGTCAATTTGGAGTTTCTCTTTACTAAAAGATCTGTAATTAAGAATGATTCTCTCCATGTCATTCTCTAAACATAAACAGGAGACTGCAACCACTCAATGGAAACAGAGGGCTCTTCTCTCAAGCCAAAAGGCTATGCAGTGAACGAGTAAGACCAATGTTCCATAAATGGTGCCCAGAGGTTGAAGATGAATGAGGGACGGAGCATCAGCATCTGGACAGGGCTCTCAGACCTCAGTCTTCCCCCTCTTACTCTACTGCCCCACTCAGGCCTATGGCTTCTTGGGGTGCAGACAGACGCAGGCAGGAGGAGAAGGTTGTTCTGGGAGAGCAGGTTGCACATCTGACCCTGCGAGAACAGGTGGAGAAGCTATATCTTCAGACTGTGTTTAAACTCTAAAATACTAAATAGTTCTCTAACCTTGTCTGAATTCTAATACATAAAATATCTAAGGTTACTTAAAAAGAACCAAAAAAAATTACCTACCTTCCTAATATTTCAAGGAGTTCAGCAACACCATTGAAATGTTCTGTTTCATATATAAACCTGAATAAAATAAAAATAGAGGTATAAGACATCAGTAGACCAAACAGAGAAAGGCAGAAGGTAAGTCAATCAATCCAGAATGACAAGCTATGTAAGAAAGGCACAAGCTTGCTTTAGGATTTTTTTGTAAGCAACTTAGCCCAATCTCATTACCCAACAGCAAGCACAGAAAAGGTCTATTTACTATGAAATCACATACACTTTCACTGAAATTTGCTATAAAGATAACACTTTACCTAGAACATTTTATTTCACTTAAAAATTTTTAAGATGGGCTTTCTCAAAGTTTTCTGAACTAAACTTCTCTCATGGGGAGATCCAAGAGGACCTGTAAATGAGAACGTCACTGTACTTGGGGTTGCTCCATGCCTTGGTGGGCACAGGACCAAGCTAGCCAGTAAATGGAGTCATGAGGAGGACTGCAGGACACAAAGGCACAATGACAAAGGTGACTTAGGAGGGAATGGTAGACATGGAGAAGACCCAAGATGCAGCCATTATTCATCTCCAATGGTTATCATTTGGAACACTGGCCTAGTTTGCCAGGTCTTCAATTAAACTGACCAACCAAACCTGAAATACAGGTGTCACTATGAAATCTGATTTGGAGCTACTACTAAACAGATGAACGCTGATAAGAAACTCAAAAGATGGATCCCCAAATATAATTTAATTAGCTTTGTCAGAAAATCAAATGACAGTACTTCCAAGAGCTGTTGATTAAAATAATATTTATACAGTTTTTAAGAACAGCTCAGAGAAATTACTAGAGGAATTCAAGCATGAGATACACTAATCTGACTTATGAAACACTGCCTTCATCACAGCTGATTGCAGTGAGAGGCGACAAGCGCCTGAAGCGGCAACTGTGGTCCAGTTTGCGTGGACCAGGCTCAAGATGACCAGATGCTGCCTGTGAATTCTAGAGGTTCCAGACATTAGAAATTAAACTAACAAAACTGGAATTAAAAAAAAACCAACATATTGGGGATGAGGGTACTATCTATGAGTGAATATTTGAGCAATTACCTGAGGAAAATGTTGTTGATTTGCTTCCTGATGAATGCTCTCAACCCGAGGAACTTCCCATAGATCCGATGTAGGACGGTCTTCAGAAAGTCTCGTTCTCTCGGATCTTCACTATCGAAAAGCTCCAGGAGCTTTAAAAAAAATCTGAGAAATTACTCTTAAAAAATAATCGAGCTAAAACTTCACTTTATTCTAATTTTGATTTTTAAAACAGCCATGAGAGCTTACCAAAAAACTGATCTTAGACTGCCTTAGACTGATTTTCTTAACAAAAGCTTAGGACTGATTTTCACCTGCTTCACTTGGGAAAAAAAAAAAAAAAGATGGCTCCTACCATAGAAATACTTCAAAAACTGGAAGTCTTTATTTTTCCTTGTCACTTTAAAATTCTAACCTACTCTTAGCCACAAAATGTAACTTATAACATTGGCTGAAATTTTATTTTTAATGCCTTTTGACAATAAGTCAAAACTACACAGAAAACCTTAAGCATATAGATTACATCATTAAATAAATGAAGTTTAGAAATACAGTTGTAAATGTATTTTCAGCTTATAATCTAGAAAGATCTATATAAACCAAGCCTCTTATGTGATTTCACATTAAACTCAGTCACCATGCCAACAGTTTAAAAATAAGTTTTTAGCTGGTAAGATGAAATACTGCAGATGCGTGCTAATAGAGTTAAACCATGCCTGAGGTAAGACTGGAATGTCAGATCCAAACAGTTTTACTACTGAAGGTCAGTTTGGCAAATGGCTAAAGAATTTTCAACTAGTTCAAATTGGCAAATTCAGCAGGATCCTACACCTTTGAACTCTTCGGCCAAGGCAGGGTAGAGATCTTTGAACAATTTAAAGTCAAAGTGCTCAATTTTCCATTTGTTTCTTTAAAAAACATTTTTTAATTGATTGCTGATATATACTGAGGTAAATTTCCAATTTTTCAATGAAAAAGAATTTCAAAAAAAAAAAGTATTAGTGTGTCTTAAACACTGGGTTTTCTTAGGAGAAAATATGATCCCTCTTTATATAGGCTATCTCATGTCCTAGAGCTTGGTGCTAATGCCTGCCCCCATTCATATTTCCTAAGACCCTGTCTATCTCCCATCCTGGCCCTACAGCCCTCCTGTCCTACCCTTCCCTGCACATTCCATCCACCCTTGCACTGAGTCCTGCTTTGTTCACTGTTGGCTCACATGCTGCATGAGGCGCAGCAGGACTCACCAGGAAGGACAAGCATTTATGCAGCTCTACCTGATAAATTCCATTTAGATTATTCTAATTAAAAACAGCTAAACCACTTTCAGTGGAAACACTCAAATCCAAATTTCTGATGTCGGACTTACTTGGAAGTCATGCTTTCTAATTCACCATTAAGGTTCTCTAATTCAGGAACAAAGGAATTTAACATAAATTGATGCCTGGGGAAGATTACAGCAAAGAACAGTTGTCAGCTGAGTGTCCAGTCTACTCAAGAGCCCCAGCCTGGAGATGCTCCCTGCTGAGGTGACACTGGTCTACAGAGGAAAGCCTGTCTCTTGACTGGCTACTACTCAGCTCACCCATAAGCTCTGTTTCTCCAGCAACAGAATGAGGAGAACAGTTACTCTTTCAAAGAAGGTGACGTGGTCCAAGCGTGAGTGCAACATCTCAGTCGTGTCACTGGTCACAGTCCAGCTTTCATGTAAGAGTGTGTAAGTCAGAACAATGCCTGGCATATAGAAAGCACTCAGCAATTATTAATTTTCATACATAACCTGAAGTTACGCAATTATTTTCTTCTCTTGGAATAATGACTGCCCAAACTTATACTTCAGATTTTCTCCCATACACCTTAGCTTTAAAACTTACCATCTCACCAAATAATTTCAAAATGCAAAAGCAGAGGCTTCCCATACATGCTGTTTATCAGAGCAACACACTGGAATACCTGAGAGGATCTGTGAAGCATTTCTCTGAATTGTGACAGAACAGACATCAGCGCTGCTTCTCAGATAATGCAGCATTTGCAGTGAAAGGTAGAAAGCAGGTTCCATTTGCTTCTGCCTCAGACCCACCGAATAATCATTCAGCAGCCCGAACACCTCCAACTGTCAACTGCAGGAGGCCAAGGCAACTACTGCCCTCAACCTGCCTCCATCTTAGATCTGAGCAACTAAGGCCTTACCAAAGGCATCACCCAAGTTCCTCACCTGCCCCCAACCCCTCTGTCCCAAGCAAGATGAAACCAGAGATGTGCTCTCCCTACCAAAACAGCATAATTCCATTTCCCAGACTGATTTTTACTTGTGACTAAAAGAGACATTTCAGGTTAACGCACTTGCCAGGAATGTACTCCTAAGTCTGTAGAACCTGTGAACTCTGGGGCACACTGACAGCTAAGCAGGCAGGGGGTGCTGGTGGTCCCGTCCGCCTGCCCCTACCCTCCACCTCACTTTACCTGCTGCCTCCAGGATGCGGCTGACTTTAGTGCATCCAGGACCCAACCAGGCCCTACACACCGAAGGCATTTCAGGAGAGAAAATGAACACAGAAATCTTGAATCAACTTCAGTTTACCCTATAATCAGACAATTCCACAGAGTTAAATAGAGAGCTTTTACTTAAATGGTTCAAAAGATTCTGAAAATATGGCCGGGCATGGTGGCGCATGTCTGTAGGTGGCAGCCTAGGAAGCCATGGCTGGGGCCAGGGATTGCAGTTCGAGTCTTGCCAGGGGCATGTAGCATGACCTAGTCCCAAAAAATAGCTGGGGTGGTGGCGTAAGCCTGTAATCCCAGCTACCTGGGAAGCTGAGGCTGGGGATTGCTTGAGTCTATAGTACCCTGGGCAACATGAGCCTGCGGTTCCACGGGCAAAAATAGCGAGACCTAGTCTAAAAAAAAAAAGAAAAGATTCTGAAAATTAAGCAAACGTTCTGAGAAATTAATTTTGAGTATGCAGGATTGCCGTGTATCAGCGAAAAAGGAATCTGAAAAGAAAGAAGGTATTCTATAGGTTTGTCCCCTTTTCTTGTTAAAGAGTCCATCATATCTGAGCTTTAGGAACTGGGTAGCTGATGGCTGAAGAGGGGGAAGGGAAAGGAGAGAAAGTTAATTGATATTTGAGGACAGGAAACAAATCACAAGCCCAAACTCAATGATTTATTTCCATTCTTTCATTGTCATTTCAAAGGCAAATGCTTAAAACATTTCAAGTTCAAAGACTTAAATAAGCAAAAGGTTTGTCCTTTGACTGGGTGGTCACAGCAGCATTTCTCAGCTATTGCAAAAAGACTTGCTTTTCTGCTTTCTTTAAAATAAGTGAGAATTTGAGAACAGCATGGTGACCTGCCAGGTCTGCAGGCTGCATGGTGCCTGGGTTTCCTTGGAACAGGAAGACAGGATGGCACACTCCTTCAGGCCTTGACCCCATGCTGGTACATGACGGTGTGGGGGTACTACTCCCTCCATTTCACTCTCACTTCTGTCAGCCCTCATCAGGAATGAGAAGAGCACAAGTAATTCAGCTACTAATGCAGAATGGGTGAAGGAACAAATAGAAGATCCTGGACACATCTCCTGGGCAGGACAGAGATGCCTTCTAAGAGAGCAAGGCGTTTCCCCCCCCCCCCATTCCATGGGAAAGGAAGCAAACGTGGCATTGGCCCCTGAGCAAAACTGCAAACTAAGGGAGAGGAGATGAACCGCACTGGCCAACTGCAGACATCTATTCCCATTGAGGAACATCCCTACCGACAATGGTTGGGAATAAGGCCCCCTAAGTCAGAGCTCAGAACTATAAGGCGAAAACAGCAAAATCATAGAGACATAGGGTTGGAGAAGACAGCAATGAAGAGGCATTGATAGATGCCAAATGAGCACAGACTGGCTGCCCATCGCAAAGTCAAGACTGAAAACCTAAGCAGCACAGCTTGCCCTGTCCCAGGAGCCCAGACCCTCACCCAGGAAAAGAGCACAATCACAGAAATGGAAGAGACCAATGAACTAAACATAGACCAACAAACAGCAAGGGGAGAAGAGTCTAAGGAGTGACCGGAGGGAAAGGTCAGGGGGAAAGGGGGAAGGCATTTCCAGGGGTATGAACAACCATACAAAGATGATCACTGTTGTAAGAAATTTAAAATTAATTAAAATAAAAAAATTAAAGTGAGAATTTAGGATTTGGATATGGTAATGTGACTTTATTAGTAGCGCTTGCTTGATTAAAAAACTATTCTCAGAGCTACTTTACTTTTAATCCTAGTTGGCTAGAATATTAAGTACTGTTAAACTGAAATAACTCATAATAATTCTGAAAGACTATTTTAATCACAAGTTAAAATATCTCTGCAAGGATGAGTGGAAGAACATCTACGACAAAGGCTCCTTACCTGTTGTACGAACTTCTGGTCAATGTATCGCTTTGCAATACTGGGCTGGAAGTCAGGGCTCTCCAGGAACCGCAAGAAGAATTCGTACACCAACTGCGAGAAGAGGCCAAATAAATGTCACCACCACACCTATCAATTCATTTTCTTTTTAATTCACTCACTTCCCCCCCCCTTACATCATTGCAGTCCTGATCATTCTCCCACCACCATATTACCTGTAAACCATCACCGTATTCCCTAGTGTCCCTCCCTCCTGTTCTACACAATATTGCTTGGCGATACCTGTCAGTAAGTTATCACTTCACACCAAAAGTAACTTCTCCCTTACAAAGTTAGGGGAGATTTCAGATCTTGTGATTGAATGTGATGACTTGGTAACAGTTCTTTTCAAAATAAATATATATTCACAATTTGATCTCACAGCCTGGCAAACACTGGGAGTTGTATCACTCACTGAAAATGCTAAATTACAGGAGCAAGAAAATAAAGATGATGCCTGTGAAGTAAGGACTCTACGGTGGTGCAGACTCACAAGGAGTGCATTCTTTCCCCAGTAGGCAATGCATTGCCAGTTTAATCTCTAGAGCACTTTACATACAAGGCTGGAAATCTCCAGGAAAGAGCAAACAGGATTCTATATGTGCTACTGACAGTGAGAGAAGAAAACCTTCATGTCTCCCTATGTGACTTGGGAGTGGGGGGATTGTTTACATCAAAGTCTGTGACTACAGCCACACCAGGAAGGACAGGCCCAGGGGTGTATGCAGCTGCTTGGGGAGGACTGTCTGGGAGCATGGAACATGGTGGCCTTCTGCTCAGAAAACGCAGGCCCTCAGACCCAGAGAACATTCCTGACAACCACAGGCCAAAACGAAAAGAAGCACGCAGTCCTGCTGGCTCCTATCAACACCTGAGTCTCTACAGGAAAGGCAAACATACTCCAATTTAATGGTACCCTACTAGTTATAAAAGGCAAGAGATCAGCTCATAATGTGCCTTAATTTGTCAGCTATCAATAGATCTTTCTACAAATTAAAAAGGGGTATTAGATGTCAAAGTGGAAGCAGCCATTCGATAAACACTTAAGTGACCAATGGGACTACATAAAAATGGGACTACTACGATTGCTACCCCAGATTCACAGACCCCTAGTGGATGACTAGGTGGCCTGGAGCCCATGAATCTCCAGGAAAGCATCACTGGGCACAGCGCTGACCTGGGCTGACAACAGTTGGGGTTCTCTGATCAAGCACTGCTGGAAGCATCTTATCTTTGCCTAACTATGAATCAGCAGTGATGCTGACCTGACCGAATTATTTTGTATAGTATTTATTATTATGCTAAGTGTTAATTAAGGATATAAGAAAAATCAGAAACTGATTGTATCATTAAGTTTTATTCATGAATTATTTTCTACTCAGCTGCATGGGCACTTTTACTTGCCCTGCTGCCCACTTGGCACTGCCCAGCCCTGGGTCCCCAACCCTGAAATGATGAGAAATTCCTAGGATTTCTGGGAGCACAAGGCTCCCAAAGTGGATTCCCAAGTGGTGAGGGAGGGGGCTTTCTGGTATTCCCAAATCCCTTTCAAGCAGACCTAAGATTATGGGAATGAGGGGCTGCTGGGAGGATGAAGCTGCTTATTGGAGGAACCAATCACGTGATTCTAGTTCAAACCAGCCCCTCCACCAGGGAAAGGACACGCTGGAGCCTGCATTCGTCCAGTGGCTCAGAAGCGAGATCCAGTCAGTCGCACATACCCTAAACAACCATCCATTATACAAGCCCTAAACAGGGTTTGGGGAGTTCCAGGGGTGAGCACATGGGTTCAGGGAGCCCTTCCCACACCCTGCCTGCACAGTTCTGTTGGGTGAACTGGAGCTGCATCCTTTGGCACAAACTGGTAGCAGTGAAGAGCTACCCTCAGTTCTGGGAGCCAGGACAGCAAATGACTGCACAGGTAGCTGGCTGTGGAACCTTTGGCCTACAGATTGGTGAGAAAACAGGAGGCCCAGGTTCATGACTGCTGCTGAAGGGGGAGCCTGTCTCATGAGACCATGTTTAACCTGTGAGCCTGTGCTAACTCTGGGTTCTGCCAGAACCCATACCACCCATCTGTGCACTCCTGTTTTTCCTGTCTCTGACCTTTCTGTGAAAGCCCACTGCTCCTCCTTGATTTGTCTAAAATCACACTGAACACAGGACTCAAGTTGCATGTCATCCCTAAAACTTTACCTCCTGACTTTCCAACGGTGATACAGGCCTGTGGCAGGTAACATGGCCATGTGCACGTGCTGTGTCTGGGTGTTCAGTTTTGCCTCCCATCCCCTCCCTGAGAGTGAACAAGCCCTCTGGGGCTGGAGGTATGTGCCTGATGTCTATTAATATTACATGCAGCCAAAGGAAAACTTGTTCGTAGGCTCACACTTCTGATACCAAATGTGTCACTGTTCTACATCAAGAAGTTTTCCAATTCTCTGCGGGAACTTATTTGGGTTCTCAAAGTTTATTCAGTTTAGGTTCCCTGATGTGACTCATGTTTAACCCAGCCTGACCCAGCACTTAGCACCCTGGACAAGAGAGCTGGGGAAACTGAGTCTCTGGTCCTATCCCCACCAGTTTCTTGTGTTTGTGAATTTCTCCTGGGAGAAAACCCATTTTTAAAATATCATAGTTGAAGGCAACTCACCACCTCCTAA
This sequence comes from Uropsilus gracilis, assembly GCA_004024945.1. NCBI lineage: Eukaryota > Metazoa > Chordata > Mammalia > Eulipotyphla > Talpidae > Uropsilus > Uropsilus gracilis. The sequence continues at coordinate 18,052 of PVHY01004162.1, forward strand.
GATGTCAAGAACTACTAGTCTGGTGCTCACTTCGGCAACACATATACTAAAATTGGAACGATACAGAGAAGATTAGCATGGCCCCTGCACAAGGAAGACACGCAAATTCATGAAGCGTTCCATATTAAAAAAGAAAAATTAAATTGAAAAAATAAAGAACTACTAGTCTGAGGGAACTTAAAACTCTGAATCACACCAGTGAAAAATATATCATTGTGTGGATACAGTTGTGTGGACAAAGAAATATCCTAGTGGAAAAACTACTTCAAAATTAAAGATGGAGGTGACTTTTTCAAATTCACTATTAATAATGTGAAGAAAAATGAGTTTCATCCTTTTAAAATGTCTGCATAATTAAATAAGGCATCACTAGATTTATTCTAACTATAGCATGAAATTGCAGATAAACATATGGACCACTAAAAAGTTAGCACTCTAGATTTCCTAATTCTATAAGCTACAGCATGCTATTAAATCTTAAAATGTTCATCAGCTTTCACTAACCCTGGGAATTCTCTTCCAAGTTATTTGGGCAAACAGGTACTAGACAGAGTGAATAAATTAATAAATAATGAGGCAAACAATTGCTTGAGTGTCCCAAATAGATTAGAATAGAAATTACTTCCTCTTGTTCTTTATAACAAAATGAAAATGTCAGAGTTACTAAAAACTATGCTGGAAAATAAAAATTTTAAAAAATGTAACTGAAAAACTGAAAATAACCTAGCATCCACATATAAATTCTGTATCTTTAAGGGCTAAAAAAGGAAAGTGATGGCCAGTTGAGTGATAGGAGAGATCTAAGGTATAGTTGTTATACTGGAGCTAATAGTACGAAATATACCTAGGAATGTATATACATTTTATCTTCTGTATTTACATATATATTTCTTATATACTGACAGACAACCAAGGAGAGGTAGCATAAAAGCAATGAAACTGGAGTAATATCTGAATTGTAAACCTGACTCTGCCAGTCACTATTTATATATAATTTTGATCAGAACTTTTCATTTCTTTTAGCTTCATCTAAACTTATCTATAAAACATGAACAGTATCTATACTTTATAATGTTTTAAAAATTAAAACACTGTAGACTTTAGATCACTAGTATCTTAAAAATGTAAAAGTCATTAGTATATTGGAAGCATTAAGCAAGAATTCTTTTAACTTGGCAACTTACTTTCTCCATCAGAGCCTGGCTTAGTCTATAAATAAGTATCTCTAAACCGAAAGTGCTATATGCATATATTCAGAGCATTTTCACTAGACAGTTCGTGGAAAAATGATGTACACAGTCAGAAATCAATGGTCATAAAGACTAGACAGCTATACAAGAATATGTACAATGAGTGTTTAATTCATAGCTGTATAGGAATCCTTTTAGTTTCCATACTACAGCATAAATATTCTTCATACCATAGCATAAGCTAGCAGGAATCGCATTTAAGGGGTTCCAGTTACTAAGGTAGAAATCAGTGTAACTCTACCAAGATAAAAATCGTATATTTGAGGGATAGCAGTTAGAGCTAGGTTAATTATGAAGATTTAATGGAAGAATTAATGATATTTTAAGTTTTTATTACCAACTTTCCAGTTTAATTCTGGGAAATAAGCTCCTGAATTTAAGGCAGGAAAACTATCCCTCTCCCTCCGTCTAAACTGAGAAAGACTTGCTCTAGTGATGGACTTCTGGAACAACAGAGTGAGGACTTACATGAACTTGCTATCCCACAACAATTTGAACTGACTAAGAGAAAGAGTAAGTGAATGTGAAGACAAGTCAATAGAGATTATCCAGTTTGAGAAGGAGGAAGAATATATAAAAAAATGAACACAGTTTAGAGATGGGTAGGACACCTTCAATTCTAACACATGTGGGAACCTCAGGAGAAGAGAAAGGAAAAAGAATATTGACTAAAAACAATTCAAATGTGATGAAAAATATTAACTAGCATGACAAACTAGTCAGTGAACTCCACATTCCATACGATCAGAGAGATTCCCATCTACCTATCATAATCAAACTGACAAAAGTTAAAAACAAACAGAAAACACTCAACTCAGCAAGAGAAAAAAACAGCTTATTCCACTCGAGATCCCCTGCAAGAATAACAAGTCATTTGTCAGCAGCAGAGACAGTTACCAGAAGGATAGTGAGATGATATGCTCAAAGAGAGGAAAGGAAAAGATGGCTTGTAAGAATTCTATATTCAGGAAAATATTTTAAAAAGGGAGCATTAGTTAAGCTTCCTGGATAAATACTGGATGTGTCACCAATAGACTAACTCTGTAAGAAACACCAAAGGCATTCTTCAGTGAGAATGAAAGGACACCTTTGGGTGAGATAAAGTGCAAGGGTAAAGGTGACCATACAGGCAAATGTGAAAGATGGTGTAAGTGTATTTTTATTTATAACTCTTATTTTCTTGTTTTATTAGGCATCTATATAAAGCAACAACTACAAAATTGTGTTAGTGGGCATATAATGTATAAAGATGGAATTTGTATGCTGTTACCACAAAAGGAAGAGGAGGGAATGGAAGTGTGCTGAGGTATACTATTGATATTAAGCTAGTATTCAACCAAATGAAATTACTTTAAGATATGCTAGTTTTAACCCTGGGGCAACCATAAGATAAATAAAAACAACTAAAGTAGGTAAAATAAAACAATAAATAGAGTTAGAATACAGCTAAATAAACAAGGTAATTAAAATGGAATCCTTTGTATTTAATACAAAAGTCAGTAATGGAAGGAGATGGAAAAAGATCTGAGACTTCAAGGGAACAGCACAATGGCACATGTAAATCCTATCTTACTGGTAATTATATTAAATGTAAATGGATTACACATGCCAGTTGACATTCAGAAATTAACAAAATTGACTTAAACAGGTAAGTAAAAGGATGAAGAAGATATATCATGCAAACAGTAATCACAGAGTGACTATACCAACATCAAACAAAATAGCTGGCCCACAGGTTGCTTGAGCTACAATGGTAAGACCTACCCATGCAGAAGATATAGAAATCATAAACATACACAATTAATTACAGGGTCCCAAAACACATGAAGCAAAAATGACAGAACTGAAGAGAGAAATAGACAACTCAGTAATAGTTGGAGAATACCGCACTTGAAATAACAGGTTAAAATAGGTACTAGAAAAAATTAATAGAACTAGATAGAAGATCAGCAAGTAATAGAAGACTTGAACATTATAAACCAATTAAGCCTAAGAGATGTCTACAGAATATTCCACATCAACAGTAGAATACACACTCTTCTCAAAAATACACAAAACATTTTCTAGGCCAGAACAATTGCTAAGATCATGAAAACAAACCCCAATAACTTTAAGTGTATCTTTCAACCACAACATTAGAAATAAGTTAGAAAAATTTGGGAGTCTCAAATTTGCAGAAATTAAACAACACATTCCAAAAATATTTTGAGATGAAAAAATATAGCATATCAAAACTTATAGGAAATATCTTAAAACAAAAACTTGTTCTTGAATGTTCATAACTCGAGCCAACAGATTAAAGACAAAAACCACCCTAAACCCCATTGTTGATTAATGGGCACAGTAGGCATGGTCTAGTCATACAATGGAATATTATTGATCAAAAACAAAATGAGCTACTGATATATACTACAATGTAGAGGAACACTGAAAACGTGAAATGAATCCAGACACAAAATACCATGTATCATGTGATTTTGTTTATATTAAAAATCCAGAGTAGGCAAATACACAGAAAGAGCAGATTTGTAACTGCCCTGTTTGTGGCAATAAGGGAGTGGGGAATAGCTGCTAATGACAAGGGGGTTTCCATTTGGGATGATTAAAAAGTTTTGGAGCTTGTTAATGGTGATAGTTATACAGCATTGTGGATGAACTTCGTGCTAGTGAACTGTGAACTTTAAAGTGGTTAAATGACAAGTGTTAAATATATATTTAATCACAATAAAAAGTGAAAAACAGTATTTTGGGGAAAATGTTTAGAAAATACATTAAAATAGAAAATCTATGTATGTATGCAAAATATGTATGTAAAAAATATTTTACATAAACATTTAGATCTACAAAGAGGAGCCATAATTACATCATCAGGGTATCGTAAACATAAAAATTATCAATATAAAATTATATTCCATACTTGTATGTGAGGCCAAGAAGCCTCAAGTGTGGGTTCATCCTCTTCTGGATCGAAGTCTGGATTATCACTTGGAGGAAGGGTACGGAAGATATTAGCACTGATCTGTAAAGAAATACAAATTCAGACTTGTGTTCTTTGGTGTGCAGCTAAATTCAACAAATACAAAATGAGATTCCTACAATAACTTTATTTAGGAACATTAAGTTAGGCCTATAAGCTTAGTGCAAAACCTATAAACCTCTCTAAGATACAAAGGGAGGTTTGTTTCTCTTTTCTATTTCTATTCCATTAACTCTGGCTTTCTCAGACTGAATATTATAGATTACCTCTAGACTCATCTAAAATTATAGATTAGGCTGGGCACGGTGGCGCGTGCCTGTAAGCTTCAGCCTATGAAGCGGCCAGGGCCGGGGATTGTGGTTTGAGTCCCGCTTGGGGCAACACAGAAAGACCTAGTCCCCAAAATTAGCTGGGTGTGGTGGTGCACATCTGCAATCCCAGCTACCTGGGAAGCTGAGGTTGGGGACTGCTTGAGTCTGTGGTACCCCGGGCAACATGAGCCTGTGGCTCCATGGGCAAAAACTGTGAGACCTAGCTTCAAAAAACAAACAAACAAACAAACAAATAAAATTATAGATTGTTATTTTCAAGTTTTGATTAAGACAAGAGAGGAGGGGACTTGGAAAGGGGAACCGTAAAATTCCTAACTCTGCCAACCTAACTCAATCCTTTCATTTCTCTGTAACTGCTCTCCCATTCTAACCCATCTTTTTAAAAAAATTATTTTATTTTACATCATTATCTACCCTGGGGTTCTCTTACCACCTTATTACCTGTGAACATTGTTTTAATCTTTTGTGCTCATCCTACCCTCTATTTCCCTCCTCCCCTTCTCATGCTCTATACTTTAGTTCTGCTGACAGTTTTAAATTTTTCTTGTCCATTTGTTTGTTTTCCCTATATCCTTTATGTGAGACCATTCAGTATTTCTCTTTTTCTTCCTGGCTTATTTTATGATTCCTTTATTATGATTCCTTCTAGTTCCATCCATGTTGCCACGAATGACATGTTTTTCTTTTTTGATTGATGAATAATATTCCATTTTGTACATATACCACAGCTTTCTGAACCATTCTTCTACTTTGGTGTATCTGGGTTGCTTCCATATCCTGGGTATTGTAAATAGCACTGCAATAAACATCCGAGTACACGTGTCTTTTTGGATTAGTTTTTGAAACCTTTGCGTAGATTCCTAGAAGTGGGATTGCTGGATCGAATGGTAGTTCTATTTTCAGTAGTATAAAGGTACTCCACACAGTTTTCCATAGTGGCTGGACCAGTCTGCATTCCCACCGAGAGAGTAAAAGTGTTCCTTTCTTTCCAACATTCACATCAGCACTTGTGTTGCCCTTTTTTTTTGATATGGGCCATCCTTACTGGTGTTAAGATGGTTTCTCACTGTGGTTTTGATTTGCACATCCCTGATTATTAGCGATGTTGAGCATTTTTTCAAATGCCTATTGGCCATTTGTATTTCCTCTCTGAAGAAGTGTCTTTTTAGATCTCTTCATTTTTTTGACTGGACCTCTGTCATGTTTTTGTTAAGTTGTGTGAGTTCTTTGTGGACCTTTGTTATCAGGCCTTTATCACTTATGTGTAGGGCAAAGATTTTTTCCCAGTCAGTTGGGTTCCTTTTTGTTTTGGTTATTTTCTCTTTTGCTATACAGAAGCAAATTTAATTTAATTTGACGTAGTCCCAGGTGTTTATGTTTTCCTTAAATTTTTTAGCATCTGTACATGTGTCCTGAAAGAGGTTTCTGAAGTGTAAGTCTTGGAGTGTTTTGCCCATATAACCCATCATTTACTTCCCTCACAACCCAAACCAGTTTGGCAAGAGATCTCTTTTTACACAAGCTGAGTAACTGGGCAGAGGGCCTACTGTTACTACAGACATGATCTGTACCACCCTGTGATGTCTAACTTACTCTATCTACCCTGCACTTAAAAAAATACTATTCTCTTGGAAATTTGGTCATGCTTTGACAAGAATTTCCATTTTATTAGACTAAATGAAATACTGTTTTTATCACTTCATCTTTTACACCATCTCAGTGCCAAGGCAACTATACATCCTTTTATTCTAGCAAAGGATAGAAAGTAACCCCACGCCCATGGTTCTCTGAAGAATGACAAACAGCCTGACAGATCAAATGGTTTAATCTGATGGTCACACTGTGCAGGGCTGGTCACTTGAGATGAACTCTCTGGGAGGTAAGGATGGGACAATGGGGAGCCTGGTGGTGCCAGCACAGCTCCAACTATTCTTAGGCCAAGGAACTGCTAACAGTGCATTGCTCTCGCCAAGAGACTTAGAAAGTGGTGACGTGGAATCTGATCTGCCAGGTCTGGAAGGTAGAGCCGTGGCCAGCATGATGGGTATTAAGGCCAGAAGGGGCAGCAGGAACACTTCAAACGGGACATAGCTTGGAAGAAGGTATGACACACTTTTCAGATCAACTTCCTTACTACTAGAGCAAAAGGAAAAAGTTAACTTTGTTAAAGCTATCTATAATAGAATTTTCAAAGGACTAAGGACAGTAAGTTGGCTTCACTTATCTACAAATTGTGAGAAGCTGAATAAACAAGACAAAACACACCTTTTTACTTAAGCATATGAAATCTGAGAATTAGCATATGGCAAATTACAGAATTAAAAAATATAAAATGTAACTCAAATATTTGAATACTTTCAACATCTACATCAACAACTTCATAGCAATCTTTAAGTATCTTTCCTAGAATTTAAAAATCCCTGAATACAAACCATTTGAAATCACTAAAGTAAAAATACTGCATTTTCCCCCAAACATTTTTAAATAAGCACAAAATCAGCAGCCTAACGATAGCCAATATTTATAGTCTCAAACTGCCACTTTTTACTATCTGTGTGAGTTCAGGAAGTCAATTTCATTTTCATTGCTTTCTGTACACCTAATTTTTTACAATCTTCAGGTTCCTATTTTTGTTGAAAAAGATTTTTCTTAAGTTCTTTTAATAGGTCTTCTAGTATAATGCACTGAAAAAGGAAAACCCAGCTAGTATATTAAGACCAAATTAGTTTTTCCTGTATATTTTGCTCTTTTCTCAGAGCACACCTAACTTTCTATACTCTGGCTGATTTAAGCTTAAGTTATATACTCAGTCTCTGTTTTACAGAATTATTCTACACATCAAAATACAAAAATCACAAATCCTAAACGAACTTCCATTTTATGGAAAGTAAGGTTGATCTATTAACAAACAGGACCCTAAACCACCTTAGTTCAGTAGTTGGCAGAAATTTATTATTCCCATCAGATACTCCAAACATTTATTTTATCTACTGCTCATCAGTCCAAGTTTTCATTAAATTCAATATAACAGAAGCTACATGCTATTAAAAGATCCTAAATAAGAATTTTTTAGATGTGACTGCCCACCCCTCATTTCTAAAGGCCATTTCCTCCTCTCTGGAGTTCTCCCAGACACAGTCAGTCACCCGTCAGTGTGACTGGTAGGTTTGGCACCGCTGCTGTGACCTAACCTGCACCCTCACTGTGCTGGTAGCACTCAGAGTGCCTGAACCACACTGTTCTTAAAACCATTCTGAGCACATCACTTTACATTTACTAAAATCCAGTCCATTCATAGTTAGGCCTCAGATTTTATTTGTATTTATAGAAATCTGAGGAATGTGAGTCTAGAGGCTTACCATTTTTACTATATCAGAATACGCTGATTCAACAATTACACCACGATTAGTTGAAACATACTCAACCAGTTCATTCAGTGTTGCTCTTTTAATTTCTTTGCTCTTCAAGTCTGAAACAGAGTCCATGAAATCAAATAGTATACAACACTGCTGCAGCTTCTGACAGAAAAGCTCCTGCTGTTCATTTGAAGTGGCATCTGTAAATAAAAATGAAGAAAAGTTAGTTAGGCTTATATGTCCATTAAATCTGCAGAAGCCATTCACACCCCCCTTAAAACATCTCTCAGGGACCTAGTGAGAGACTATTCACACCAGAAACTGGGGTTTACACTGAACTTCCCTGAGGCCCTCAGTCCACAAATCTGGGGTTTCATGTACTAGTTGTTTCTGCATATACACGGAACATCACCAAATACCCTAGTTGTCATCACCTGACGACAGGGGTGCCCTGACAGTGCTCTCATCTCAACACCCAAGCACAAGTCCTTGTCTCCATCTAAATGACACCCCCCCACCCCCCACCATGCTGAAACTCTGCTAAAGTAAGACCCACTCTGGTCATAACAATACTTTTCAAGGAGCCTCCAGAAACTATAGCATCAAGTGCAAATGCAGGACTGTGTACACAGAACAGCTGCCTCTTCCTGAGAGTCAGGCACCTGCCTCCGACTTCAACCACACTCCCTACACCTTGCTGGAGACTCACTGCCTGGACACCCCCACGATCTACTGTCTCCCAGCAAGCTTATGCCCTGCTGACTAGCCAGGCTTCCTCAGTACTGTGCCTAACACCCCCCCCCCCAAGCTTGGACGTGCCCCCAGGGCAGGAGACAAGTGTTGTCCTTCTCTTTGTCTCTCTTCTCCATCCACCTCCTGCTTCTAGTTTGGAGCATACAATAGGCATTACTGTTTTATATTCCAACTTATTACAGAAATACGGACACATTATACTGATTGATTCTAACAAATATTTTAAACCATTTTGTTCCCAATATTCAAAAAATAACAACACTTTAATCCTGAGCTATTCAATCTATAAAGACCCTCAATTAGTTCAGATATTTAAGATTTTTTTAATCACTGAAGTTAAATCTTCAACATCCATTATTTCAGGAGAACCTCAGCACAGCCTGGGTCCTGGTCAGGGAGCTCCAGCACACCTGGGCAGCTAAAGCTGCAGGCTGGGGTAGGGACCACGAGCCCCTTTGTGCTGCAGGGGTCTCAGGGTCTTGGGCTGGGGGTGCAGGACACTTGGTCTAAGCTTCAGGCTGAGGGTGGGAGGCAGGGCAAGGGGCAACGGGGTGTGGGGATCCCCCTCTGGGTGACCCCCACTTCATTCAGAGCTGTGCAAGGTATCCATAATCCAGGCATTCCTGCTGCAGGCACCAAAGCAACAAATCAAAGTGTTGAACAGTCGGAGTCAGGTGGATACAAACAGCCTGGTGGAAAACCACAGGATGAGCGCTCCCACACCAGTTCCATCTAGAGTACCTCTGTGGGACAGGGAACCAAACCCCCCATCCAGAGAGAGGTACAATGTAAGTGCAGTTCCCTCCTTTTCCAATTGGGGAGAGAAAAACATCAGAGCTATATGGTCTGGGGCCCAGGGCAGGACTGGAAACTACAAACAGAGATGGGCCAACCACCTGCTGGAGTCTGTCCCCACCGGTGAACTTCCCCACTGATGGTGGCTAGGAGCTGGGTTCCCAGCACCAGAACTATAAGACATGATACATGACAGTCATTGTAATGGCTGTGACAGTGCAGATTCCTTCATCACAGAAGCTCAAGAATCAAGGAATTCAGAGTACCACTCCACGCACCTGCCCTTAGGGAAGAATCCACCTGGCTACCTGCCTCCCAGCTGGTTTGCTGTGGCCCAGGAGTGCAGGCCCTCGGCCTGGGAAAAGGAAAAGGCTTGTGGCCGACCATGTATCTAGGCTATGCTGAGGAAGGAGACCAGTGATCGGAGCCAGGGAGGGCGACTCAGGGGAGCATGGTGGTTCAGGGGTGAGTATCAGTGAGAAGGCTGCACCTAAGGTGAATAATTACTATACAAAGATGACTGCTGATGTAAGGAAACAAAAATCATTTCAACCCTGATATTTTGCACTCTGTGTAAACAAACTGGAAGAAACTGTCACAAGTGGCAACCTAACCAAGGGTACCTATGCTTCAATTTCTTTAGTGTGTGAAGCTAGTGAAATTACTTTGCAACTGTGTTTAAAAGATGTCCTTTAAAAGATGATTTAGATAAAGTAGTGCCAAAAAAGCAGCAAGTTAAATATCCTAAAAATCTTTACACAGATAGCACATGCTTTTAGTCAATTTTACTCACTGGTGACATAAAATTTAATTTTTACAAATGTAAAAAATGCTATAAAATATCTAAATTCACATAACTATGAGGTGACAATGAAGTATGTAGAATGAATCTGCATCTGCTGCAGCCTTGGGGAGTGGGGAGGTGGGAGGGTTGTGCCCACAGAGGCTGAGTCTACGGGAAGCTGTGCTTCTCAACCCAGTAATTCATTTCTTAGCCCAAAGATTTATCTGAATTCTCCCAAGTATTCAAAAACTTTATGAAGCAGTTAACATTTCAGGCACTCTGCTCTTTTTCCTACTTAACCCTGTCAGTTAAGTCCAAGGGCTATCACGCAACTTGCTGTGCTACTCAGTGCTAGAACACACCACCACCTTCCTGCTAAACACAAGTGTAACTGTTTCAGATATGCTGATGTGTCTAACTTTAAAAACAATCCTTTGAGATTCTGAAAGTTAGAGATGATTTCCTGCCTTCAAGAGATTAGAAACAGGATGGAAGACCAGATATAAACCACAAAGAGATAATATTATCAGGCAATAAACTGGGGAGGAGGGGTAGGGAAGAAATGATGCCACTGCCCCTACATAGTCAGCCTGCCCCCTCCATGATCTGGAGTCAAAAAGAATGTGAGTGCTTGTCAGATTAGATATAAACAGAAAAATTGAAAATGAAATCAGAATTCACTAAGCATAGGAAAGTTACAGCTGCTACATGGGACTTGACCACTGTGTTTCGCATTTTCCTGGGGTTGAGCTTCTGCAGCCAGGACAAAACCACCCATGGAGAGTGAGGAAGCTACCATGTCTATGTCTGGCCTACTTCTGGATTCAAGCATACAATACTTTGACACTTTCACAAGGTTTTGGTCATTTAAGATTACTAAAGATTTTGCATATTTCAATACTATGTCCCAATTCTTAAGTTTCTTTCTGAAATATAAGGAAAAAAGGCCGAAAATAAATTTCAACAGATTTGACTATACCTCATAAATGTGATAACCAATTAATTTGTGAGGAAAGGAATGTGAAACAGTTGTTTATTAAATGGCACTGGTAATCCCTAGACTAGCCACTTGCACGTGAGCACCTGCTCTGAAAATGAGTCCCAATGAAGCCCATTTCCAGTGCTGATGTGGCCTGGCAGTGTCTTAGTAGGTAGTGACGTCACATTGTTTTGACCTGTTTTTATTGGGCTACTGTGGCTTACTCACTGGCATTCTAGATGGGAATTATCATGTCCATCTAACACTTGTTGTCTCTTCAACTGGGCTTCTTCCTTCAGTATTAATAAGGTTTTCCATCAGAACTCCACTTAGACTTAAAAGTATAAACATCACTGGAATCACAGAAGTTTGTGGGCATACAGTATGGTATCACAGGGCTAGTGTGAGGGACATGGGCTTGCTCGCCAGGCACCAGGGACAGTGTGGTGCTTGCTCCTTCACCATGAAATCAATTACCAAGAGACCAAAGTTTTTCTTTGGAGTAGTTTAAATCAGATCTTCCTGACATGACATGCAGATTTTTTTTA